>PPHD01000150.1:53477-78380 GCA_002909625.1 Bambusicola thoracicus
AAAAAAAAAAAAAATCAGGAAAAAACAACCCACTTTCATCCACAGGGTTGACATGTCAATAGAAAACAAATACAGATCACGTGATAAAAAGTCGTGATTTACCAAAAAAATGGTAATCCCAAGTATTCGTTCTCATGTACATGGTATTCAGCTGCTGTGCTGCCACTCTAAGTATAAAAAAGTCCACCTTTTAGTCTGAAAAAAAATTACTTAGCCATATGGAACTGACCAGTGTGAACTCCGGAATTTCTGCTGAATTAACCTTGAAAAGGGCTTACTGGCAGAGGTAGATCACTGCTTCTGTAATATATAATGGGCAAACAGTGTTAATCTGGGATGGGCAATCACTGAATCACTCTTATTCTTTCAAATGTTTTTCACCAAGCTTTTACCTCTAATATAAATAAATCTCTGACTGGGCCCATAAATTTTGCAACTGCCAAGCTGACTGTGTTATATTAAGGCAGCATTACCCAAAAATTAGGCACCTGTTAAATACAGCCTGCTAACCTCAGGTCTCATGTGAGTGTTTTGCTTTACTCAGACTATTATTTTGGACCTGTTCATGCAATCAAGGTCTTGCCTTCAAGTTTACAATTATGTTAATAAGGAATACAAGAATCAAACTGCTGGTTTCATAGCTTCTGGATCTAGTGTCCCTTTTACCTTCAGAAGCCTGAACACATTTATAACGTAACAGATGTTATAGTCTTGAAGTAGATGTCGATCTATTATGTTCAGTACACAGATTGCTGTAAATGTATTGGCTATGAATTCAACAACAGTTCCAGTTTTGTTTAAGCAATAGTACAGCCATAATTTTCAACTGACATTTAAAAATGGTCTAGTTACACCTTGTGTCAAAGTGCAGAACTGCTACATTATTGGTTACAGACATCTATGTGCTATAAAAACAGCTTTGGTACAATAAATTATCAAAAAAGAAAATAAATTTTTGTAAAATTCACAGCATAATTGTGAGGCAAAAAAGCAGTCACATAAAATTCTGCATTTTTAAAAATGTTCAGGATGAACAGAAGACGTCTTTGTGCAGAAGTAATGGTGGAGAAACCACGTGCCAAGAAAAAGCAAAAGAAAAAAGTAAAAAGCGGGAAGGGACACAGTTGTAGCTATTTCCATCAAACGCAAACCACTACTCCTGTGACCTTCAACCAATAAGGAAGTCAACTTTATGACACACGCAAAGTGACCTTGCAATACCTTACAATAAGTGGGTCACAAAAGTCTATTTTAAAAGAAAGGCCTCTTGAATTACCCATTCTCTGTGTTTTCAGCATTAAGGACTGTCTGCAAAAGCATGTCCAAAAGTGATTGCATCTGAAATGGTAGGCTCTTCTAACTTAAGAGTCCAAATCCATAAGGCCAAAGGTTATCCCAAAGACCACCACTTAGACCTCCCCACGACTGGCCAGGACCGACCCGTTGATTGCTTCTCAGTGCACCTTAGTTATGAAACCAGTCATATTTCAACACTAACTGACTGCGGTCTCCAAAATATGAGACACACAGAATCCCATTACAATTGCTGCTTTGATCCTCAGTAGATTCAGATAAGGAGAGTTCTGATCAGCGCCACTTATCATGCTTAATGTGCCTTACAAACTCCATTACAACCGTCCCTTTTTACAACTGAAGAATATATAGTTGTGTAATCTGAAGGTCCCTCTTTCTTACAGTACTGCATTTCTGTGCCCATGTTTGTTTGGGGAACTAAAAAAAATATATATATATTACTCACTCCTCTCCCACCCAAAAATTTCAAAGGGCCTTTTTGTAAATCATGTGCAATGCCATTAAAAAGAAACTAGCTTGCAACTACAGCTAACATTTGAACAATAATCCCTGTTGAATGAGACTGAAAAAGAAAAAAAAAAGAAAAAACCCTCTTTCTCCCCTCCCTCCCCAAGGAAAAAAAGCAAACTATGACTAGGTTGTGGCAAGTTAAAATGGGGGAAGCAAAAGGTGAACACTACTATGCTATCTGTTAAGGTGGGTCCGGACATGGCTCTTAAAAAAACAAAACAAACCAAAAAAAAACTTCATTGTCCCTTTGCAATCTTTTCAAGTCTAAAAAAATAGTCAGCTTTGCCCTCCTGTAGCGGTTCAGTGAGTTTATCTCCTTCTGATTCAAGCAGCTTTGCACTTTGTTTTTGGAAAAACACCACTTCTATAAAAACACACAAGAAACAAACTTAGTTTCAGTTTAGTCACGAGCTAGCCACAGGACTTTGCTGAACACAAACTCCTGTCATGGGAGACTCTTCTCTATCGATCCCTTGCCTCATTGCAAGGTGTCCTTCAGTCATGTAATGAGCAGGACCTGTATTAGCAGAAAACTGGTACGTTGGATGTCCAGCTATGCCAGTTTCTTGGCGCGGATTAGAGTAGACTGTTAAATTCATGTCCATAGCTCCGTTCTGTCCAAAGTCCAAGGTATTAGCAGCCACTGGGCGGTTCTGATAGGCCTGATTGCCTTGGTTACCAGTAGAGGAGGAAGATGTAGAGGAAGAAGTAGTTGAGGAAGACAGGGATGTCATGGAGTGGTGACTGTGGCCCACCTCCATAGAATCCTGGGTGGAGGAGCTGTTTGTTGGAGAATTGTAGACCCTTGGCCTGGTCCGGCTACCCAAGGCTTGCTGTCCATGATGATGGTGGTGGTGGTGGTGGTGATGGTGGTGGTGAGAGCTATTTCCGTGATGATGATGTAATGCATTCTGTTGTTGAGGGGTTACATGGAAGGTGGTTTCTTGAACTGGATGGTTTTCAACAGTGACCTGTGTAGGAGCTTCAGTGGCTGTCCAACCAATCGGAGGAGGAAACTGTTGTCGAACCTACGTTAACAGGAAAAATAAGTAATAAAACGATTAATCATTTCTAATACACATTTCTAAATATAACTTCAGAAAACTAGGTTTGCATTCTGAACTTTTTTTTTCCCAAACAAGCGATAAAAGTATGCCCAATACATGACCTTACTGCCAAATTAAAGTAAACCAGATCTAGAAACACATCAAGTTGTTGAATGGATTAAATCATCTACTTGGGAGAAAAAAAAAACTGTCAGCTGCGAAGTAGTATGTATGATCTTTTCTGGTTTCCATGAGCCTCTCCAGGAGCTGCAGTAGAACTTCTGATCCACACCTGGTGCATATCCTGCCCTCCTCTGCTCAGACCTTGGCATCAGCAGAGCTGTTTCCTTCCCTGGTTACTCATTCCTTTCCTCCAGCTGCTGCTGTACAGTCTTTTTTTTTTCTCCTTTCTTGAATCTGCTATCACAGAGGTGCAACCAGTGTCACTTGTTGGCTCAAATCTGGCCAACAGCAGGTCCCTTTTTGAGCCAGATGTAGCTTGCTCTTACCTAACTTGGGTCAGCTCCTGGATTTTTCTCAGAGAACACCCCTGCATCCCCCCTCCACTAAAGACATGAGTGAGTCCTTGTCATGTAAACCTAATACAATTAGTTTCAGGGATTTAGTACTCTTAGAGAAAAAAAAAAGATATATATATCAAACAGACTCAAGTTCTACTTCAGCATACCTGTGGGCTGTGTGTTTCACAGTCCATAGCTTGAACAGCAGCAGTGAAGTGTCCACCACTATGTCGATGCTGGTGTGTGGGGTCTGACCGTGCCCTTCCACTGTTGCTTGTTCCAGAAGACCCACCTATAAAATCATAGGAACACAACACGAGAGAAAATTTACAGTAAGCTGCATACAATGACAGCATAAAGATTTCAACTGATTCAAGGGAAAAAATACAGGACCTATGATAATCACTCACAGTTGTGTAAATCTACTTAAAATTTTTGATTAGAGCAGTTTCCTGTTCTAGATAATAAATAAATGCTTTTGATGACTATGACTGTCATAAATTTTTCTGAATTACAACAGTGATATGACATTTATCTGGGAAATTCTACTTGGATATGATTCAGAAATACAATTTTCTTTTCCGTTAATGAGAAAAACCTCACCTGAGCTTGAAGATGTACTAGAGGTGGTTCCTGAAGACTGTGACTGCTCCATGGCAGGACTCGTAGACACACTGTTGCTTGTGTTGGTACCTTCGTCTGCTGTTTTCTTAAAGAAACTATGCTGTAGGGCATAATAAGGTTGAATTCGTGTCTTAGGGTCATAATCAAGCATCCTTAAGATGAGGTCTTTGAACTTCAAGTAGTCAGCTACAGTATGACCCGATTCCCCAGCACGACGTCCACCTGGTCCTCCTGTTTCAACTCCTAGTATATTGTGAAGTTTACGAGTTCCAGGTGGTTTGTATTCCTGTTGGAAAACCAAGTTGCATATATTAAGGCACTTCCATTCATAGTTTAATTTTGGCATAAAATAAGTCAGTCAAATCAAAGTAAGAAACTATTAAGTACTATGTAAATTGTCACTTAATCACCCTGTCTTATGACACAGAACAATGATAATAAACAATAAAGCCATGTTTTTGGTAAGAATGTAAAACAAAGTAACATATCACCATTTCTTTTTTATTATTATTATTTTTTTTTTTTAAGGGACAGTCCATATTTTCATCCTGATGATGTAACTTACCCTTTTTCCATCTTTGGTCTTCTTCAAGTTCCAAGTGCCGTCTGGCAACTTCTCAAAGAACTTTCTTGCTTTTGGTGCTTGGTCAAGGATATGGGCAGGCGGTATCCCCAAAACTTCCACTATTTTATTCATTTGATCCACCTGTCCCACATGAAGAATATTCATGAATAACATGAGACATACTGCTGAGCAATGCAGTAAGAGTCCAATACTCTATATAACCACATGGAAAGCAAATGTTAACTACCCACACACGTTAAGCTGTGAATTAATTGCAAGTTTAAGAAAAATCCAATACTAACTAAACAAATTAGCAAATAAGGAACCGGGAAGGTGAGGGTGCACAGAAGCAGAACATTATTACCAGGTGAGTTAGAGTTCTAACAAAAGGCATTGCTACCATGGATGTTTTCTGATTTTATAATTATTAGTATTTCCTAATTTATGTATAAAAATAAAACAGATTAATATCACAATGAGAATGAACAAAAAAAATCAAATTACATGAACTGTATAATAGCTGCATACCTCATTTGCCCCACTGAAAAGAGGCTCTCCAGTGTGCATCTCAACTAAAATACACCCAAGGGACCACATATCAATTGCAAGATCATAAGGCATTCCCAATAGCACCTCTGGTGATCGATAGAAACGACTCTGGATATATTGGTATATCTGAAATAAAACCATTTAAAATAATACACAGCATTCAAAGAGCATTATTAAGATTCTGTATTACAAAATGGAATTACCATAGAATACATTTTCACAGTAGGGAAAGAAAAGACAAGGCTTCAGTGATACTAGAACTACACTACAAATTTATAAAAATATTTAAGTGTTAGTTCTTAAGAAAATATTAACTCATGCTTACAGAAAAAAAGTGCAGATTCACTCATGATGACTTTGCACTTCTTGGTTGATGAGGGTAATCTCATTACAGTTAATTATACAACAAACTTTTGGTCTGGTAACACCAAGAAAAAAACTACTCTATGAGCCACATGAGGATTACATAGCATTTCTGACAAAACTTATGGTTTTAATAAATAAATAAATAAATAAATAATCAAAAGTCACCGTTTTGATGTGATGAAATTAGATTAAATTATCAGGTGATTCCACATGGAAAAAAAAACTACTTCCCTACACCCTCAACTATCGTGCTCATTTCACAAGACAGAAAATTCTATCTTAATCCTAGACCAGAAGCTTCTTTTCAAAAAGACTTGGAAGCCAGACTTCTGTCTACAGAAGTTTTCCTTTCCTCTCTAGATAACAATTCGTTTTCAGTGCCAACAACTAATACTAAGATATCCCAAACAGAACCAGTCACTCACTCTGCCAGATAGGATTCACTCAACCAGAAGAGAGTCTGTACTCTCTTTTGAACTAGACTATAGCTTGCACACTGAACAGTGCATTATGATAAAGTTTTTAGTGAACTCACAGTACAAATCAAACATTTGAGCAATGTTATCCTTCTTCCCCCACCCCCCAAAAAATAAGCATCTTCAGCAGCCAAGCAGAATTGTTTACGGACTTCACGGCTGTTGTATATATTTTAACGCCTCTTAAAGTAAATAAAGAACTAAACTGGAAAGATTTTTAACAGCTCTCATCATCAAAGCAAACAACAGGACACAAATACATTTTTTTTATATATATAATTAATATTATAGGTCTATCCTAATCTAAAAAAAGCAATGTGCCCCTTTGCTCTGGAAAAGCTGTGCACGTCTTTACTAATATTTATACCACCATTACGGAATACGAAGATAATAAAAAAGTATATTTAAGAGCAGAGAGCACTGTAGACTTCTACAATCAAGCACTGATGCATTCTGCATTATAAAAATATAGCCAAGGAAAAAAATAATAGATGGAGTGTTTATCTACTATGGCATTAAAATTGCTATCTAAAGCTCCTAAGGCCTGCCAATGTCCAACACCTTATTCAATAATTAAGCACTATTTAATTTAAGTCATTATTACTGAAGTTTAAATTAGCTATCAGGTCTTATGTCTTACAAATATTACGCTTATTGTATGTATCCAATAATGGCGTCATCAGAATTTTTACCAATACATACCCTCTGCCCAAGTTGACAAGAACTGCCAAAATCAACAATCTTGATGGCGCTTCGTTTGGGGTTACAGAGCAGGATATTCTCAGGTTTTAGGTCACAGTGAATGATACTAAGTTCAGGAGTCGCCAGAAAAAGCAGTGCAGTGCACATTTGCTGTGCAAATTTTCTTGTCAGATTCAGTGAGACACCTCTGAAGTTGGTGTTCCGCAACAGATCATACAGATTGTAGGACAGCATTTCGAAGACTAAGCAGAGATGGTTCCGGAACATGAAGTGGCGCTTCAAATGCACTTTAAAAAAAAAAAGAGAGGAAAATAATGCATGTGCTGTGTGATTAAGTATTACATACAAATTATGAGACAATGCTAAATTGTGCTGACCTGCAAGTAAGATTTTATTGTTAAATCTGTTCCCTGATATACAGTTATTTAATTGCATACTGGAAATAATACATATTTCTGCTATGCCTAGGTTTGGTTGGCTTTCATTCACACAGCTGAAGTGTCCTCAGGTGTAACTCAGTAAAGTTATATTAACAAAAATGATTTTAAAAGGTAGAAGAGATTTAAAAAAAAAAAAAAAAAGCCAGAATAATTTAAAACATACCATAAGATTACTGCAATTTGTAAATCATAACTTCAATATTCAATAGATTAATTTTATTAATATAATTAATCAAAATCCCAAAGGCATTGAACTCAACCACACATAATCTCAAATTATGAAAGCAACAAGCCCAATCTGAACCTTATCAATCTGTTTAATGAAATACACAAAAAATCCATCTGTTTACAGGGAAGCAGAGTTTACCAGGTCTTTAAACATTAAGGTTGGTTTCCACAAGACTACTGAAATATGAAAAAATATTTCCGCTCTCAGATAAGTAGCAACACAGTCTTCTCTTTGCCACAATAAAATCTTGAACCAATGTTAGTACAATCAGAATTCAGACTAGCAGTTAAGGTCATTACTTGGTGGTCTAAAGAATTTTACTTATTATTATATGCCAGTTCTTCATTTGTCTATTACGATTCATCTGTAACAATACCATTTGCTTCCATCCCACAGAATCACAGGGGTTGAAAGGGACTTCAAGAGATCATTGCATCCAACCCCCTGCTAAAGCAGGTACCCTACAATAAGTTGCACAGGTAGGCATCCAGATGGGTCTTGAATATCTCAATAGAAGGAGACTCCACAACCTCTCTGGGCAGTCTGTTCCAGCACTCTGTCACCCTTACCATAAAGAAAGTCTTCCTCACATTAGTACAGAACTACCCATGTTCAAGTCTTAGGCCACATCACTTTGTCCTTTCACTACACATTGCAGAGAAGAGCCTGGCCTCATTCATTTACCCTCTCACCTCCCTTTAGGTATTTATGAACATTAATCAGATCCCGATGCTAATTCTTGTAATACTGCATTACCTAGATCTTTTGTACTTTCTCATCCTTAATATATTTCCAATATATATATTCCAATACAGGCAACACCATCTGTCCAGGCTCTTATGGTCTTCTTTCACCTCACTCCAATCCCTCCCTACCCAACCTAAGCTTGCTGGACCTGCCAAATTGGCAAGAAACACCACCTGCTCCAAATAATTTGTAATTACCAGCCTGTTACTTGCTTTACTGTTACTTGGCCAGCTGTACTACATGCAACTGCTATACAACGCAAATAGCCAGGATACGTACTGAACTGCCAGACCTTTCCTGCAATGGAGACATTACATCTGAATGTTTCTCCTCTACTCAGCCACCACAGAACATAAATACCTTAAAGCATTCCTATGCTTACATTAGATTTGAAGGAAACAAGCTATTAGAGGAGACTTGGTGGAAGTATCAGCTGTTACACCTTATGTCATTAAAAACTGGGCTAAAAATGTACATCTGCACTCCTGTCTTCTAATTTAATCACATTCTTTCTAAAATCTACATTTTATACCACCTTGTCCACTGTAATATTTGCAGTGCTTCCAGCCTTACTCAACCACTCTGTGTCAAGCAGCTCCGAGTCAATGCATGGGTGAACTATCTCAGTGTCCTACAGACAACTTACTATTAAAAAAATACGCTGAATGCTTCAATAAGTCTTGTTGAAAAGAAATAGGTTTGAAAGTTGTTGTTCCTATATTTACAAATATTGTACAGTGAAGCAACAAGAGATCGCAGTTTTCACAACACATGTAATACATGGTATGCATTCAAAGCATGATCTATTTGATGCCATTTATTTAACTTTTACTAATGTTGTCATATTTATTAAATACCGTGGCAAAGAAAAAGGGAACCATTCAAACACACCTTAACAGATTCAGAAACCAACTTGATACAAGTCTAAAACTACTGAAAGTTGTGCCTGCCTAAGCAAAAGCTGTATGTTCAAAACTATTGGAACTTTTTTTTAACTTTTTTTTTCCTTTCTTTAAATAATGCTCTATATTAAACCAAATTTCGTTAAGCCACATAATGAGATTATGTGAAGTTTGGCTCAACCTCGTGGTATTACAGACTTTCTAAAAAAATTAAAATTCCAAGAGCTTATTTGGTGATGGCTATATTGTTTTCATTTCCTCTGTATTAATCTGAAACTGGTCCTTCCTTTCTTGTTCTTGAAGCATCTTTTTAATGTAGGAGGGTAAAGTACAGATTTTCTTTCATATAAGCATGTTCCTAATAAATTTAAAATACCTTCAAAACTTTTAAACTGCGTACATAAATTGTATTGTGAAGATAATAGTCTATAAATTATTAAAATGTAACTGAATATCCATCAGATAATTTAGTATGTGTGTACTAACATTATTTCAAAAATTTCTTTCTGAACTACAGAACTAAATATTAGCAATATTAGTACAGCCATTAGTATTTCAGCTTCTACAAAGATAAAGGATATTTAAAAACAGTTTCATTTCCTTTAATTATTCTTTCTCACAGTTCTCCATCTCGCCTTACAACATGCTTTCTTTTCATCATATTTTTGCCAAATACTTCACTCCAGAGGACAGGATTTAATAAACTTTTTACTTGAGCTGACTTAATTCCATTCTTACTATAAAGTTCAAGCAGCATGTTAATAACAACCTCAGGGAACAGCATGCCAATCTAGTAATAGTCATAATCATAAGCCTTGGAAATACTTTCTGAGATCTCAATGGGCAAGTCTAAACGTTTACAAAAATTTTATCTCAATTTTGTAAAACAAGATTTTAAGGTTTTAAGCATGCAGAAGTAAAGGAATAATTATCAAGGTAGACCTAAAACTACTGTATAACACTGGTTCATGTTAAACACACATCCTTTTATCCACAAAGTTTCCCAGATAACTTAAAACATAGTAAAAGTAGTGGGAAGCATGCAAAGTACTACAGCTTCTGTAAAAAAGCTGGTCTATGGGAACCTGCTTTAGTGTCATTAAAAAATATCACATCATTAAAAAAAAATTCTATAGAAGGTCTGAATGTTACAGAATAAATAGCAAGTTGGTTATTCCAAAGCATTTTATATATTTTTCTCCTGAATCTGGTCCTACTGCAAAATGACGTCTTGATTACGCAAAGTAATTTACAGTGAATAATACTATTAAAAGTTGTATTATTTTTTTTCATTTTGTTAGCATCAAAAGCATTAGTTGCATCATCATGCACTATAAAATAAATAGATATAAAATATTCACAGTTTGATTAAATAAAAATTAAGAAAAACTATTTGAATACCTATATAGTACTTCATCTCAGTGTCATGTTTGTTCATAAGCTCAAGCAGTCGCACTTCAATCTGGGCTTGGTTTAAGAAAGCTTTCTTGTTTTTTATTATTTTGATAGCCACCCACTCCTGTTCCACTCGATCATAAGCTTTTACAACCTGAAAGACAAAAGCCGAATACATAAGACTTAACTTCTCAATTTGAGTTTTCAAAATCCAGCCAAAAATAGGATTAAGAGCTGAATTTCAAAATGAATAGGTATACTACATCAAATGATATGTATATAATCATTTACATGAATTAGAAGTTGTACAGCTGATAGACATATTTATTACCTGTCCAAAGGATCCTTTGCCTATTAAAGAGTCAATTTCATAACGATCCATCCACTTCTCCCCATTTTTTACAATATAGTCATAGTTGTCATCATCATAGCCATCATTGTAAACTTTTCGCTCCTTTTTGTGACTGGAATCATCTCCTTGGCCCTGTTGATGCCGCCGTTTTTTTTTTGCATAGTAAACCTAAAGTAAGTAATGAAAAGCATATTGCTTAAGAGAGCACCTTCTAGAACACCTGTTCACAGAAATAGCTTTCATCATAATCACCGTGTACCTTACCCTGTGATTTCTGAAATATGACTTGGTATGCTGAAAGAAAAATACAATTCTCTACATACATTCGTAAAGATTTCTAAGATGAGCTAAAAAAATGTTTGTGCCACTCTTTATCTCTTTATCAAACATCAGAAAAAAACTTGAAGTTTCTTTATAAAGCAATAGAAAATCATATCCAGGATAAAAAAAATCTTATTGGCTGGACTGCAAGGAGGACTGTAACATCAGTGATTTCAAATGAGACCAGCAGAGAGGAACCTTCATTTTTCTCATCTCTTCACAAGTCTTGTAAAACTTAAATGTTCAATGAATAATCAGAAGGAGAAGAAAATAACAGTATTTCCTTGAAGTGAATTTCTAATATTTTTATAAGAATTTAACATCTTTTAGGTGTGTTTTCGGAACTTGCAAGGAATCAGGCTTGGAAACGAAAAGTATCCTAATACTTAATTATCTTTGAAAGTGCATAGTTATCTAGAGCTAACTCTATTTCAAAAAATTTTAGCCATTTTCAAATAAATCTTCACTGGCAGAGAAAGAAATTAAAAACCAGTATTACTCAAGGGAGAAAAAATAGACTGGATTCTCCTTTTCCTCTACTCCACATACAGGAACAAACTATTTTTTTGGGACCCGATACAATGGGGTGTTAATATACTTCTGTTCTTTGCAGTCACTTCAGATTTAATCAAAAGAATTTACAGACAAAGAACTTTACTCTGCAAGACAAATCCAAAATAATGCCAATAGAGAACATGGTATCCTATCAACACACATTACAAAGACAGTTGGACACATTACCTCATTAATATGCTTGTATGTTTTAATCAAATCTACGGAGAGTTTCCTCAAAGGAGCAGTAGCTGGATCACGGAAAGTTTGGGGCATCCGCCTCTGTAACATAACAATATTATATATATTAGAAAAAAAAAGGGGATTTTCAATTATATGTAATTCCTGCTCCAAATCAATATACTCCTCACAGAAGTGAGCTACTTCAGTGTAGCATCCTTAATATTACACACATGCACAAAAAGAAAAACAAATACAGAAATCAAAGAAAATAACATTTAGTCCAGTTACTTTTTAATGTATTTCCTGATCAATGAATCAACCAATAAATATCCAAACACATACCCCTCCTCAGTATACCTAACTGGCTTAATCCCTACAAACAGTCTCTTTTAGTTAAAAATACAGCTTATTTGATTACACAGATTCAAGCTGACGTTACTGCTCTACCTTTATGGCTGATATATGAACTTTATTTGATGTTTAGCTGCATTCAAATCACAAATGGAAGTTAGTAACCACCGAAGAACTGCGGCATTTGCCACATTAAAACTACATTACATTCCAAATCAAGAAACTCAGGTCCTACTATGCTTTGCAATATCAAGTTTAAAAAAAGACTATAAACCCAGAGAAATCGGAAGTGTGCCCATGAAAACCATACCAACTTCTGAAGTTTAAAAACATCCCAGAAAAGATGGGCACGTTGTTCAGTTGTCTTTCCCAACACTGACTGCTTCTCAAACATGAACATGTTCAACAGCAGGATATTTTCTGGTATTAGTGCCCTAAAGCAGTAAGACTACTGTGTGACATACTTATTCGCGTGTCTCTTTTTTCCTTGCAGACATGCCCCATACAGCTTCTGGATCTACTACTCAACTGCCATTGCTCCTTAGGATTTGTTTGAAGTCTTAGAAGACAAAGTTCCTGAAAATATTAAGTTCCAAGTGGGAAGCTAGAGGTGATTACTATCACCAGACAAAACAGAAAAAAAATAAGACACAAACCATGTCATTTGGCTAAAGCTGACTAACTGTTCAGCATATACAGCACAAATGTACCGCAAGACAAACTGTCAATTTATCTGTCTCACACAGTGTGTTGGATGGGGAGCTGGGAGAGAGACTGAGGAGTTTAGCCAGTGTGACTGGTCCCAAAGCTTTCCTTTCCCCATTCCCTCTCTTCTCATTGACAACAAACCTCATAGCAAATTCAATCATGGAGGGAAAAGCTTATTTAACATGTTAAAGCTTCTTTCACTTCCTTACTCAGTACTAAGAGGGCCACCACACTCAGCAGTACATTTCTCATCTCACATCATCTCATCTCACACCAGCAAATATGCTCAGGCTCATAACCCTCTTCACATCCAGTTGCTTAATCTCATCTGCTGCCTCCCATTACAGCTGAACTCATACTCATCTGCCTGCACAGCTACGCAAAGAGCACTATCAACAAAAATAGTCAAACTGGATAATGTGCAAGTATTGCTGAGCTAACAAAGGAACTGGAAAAGCATAATCACTTCTCCGTCTTTTACAGTATTACTTAATACTTAGGACTGTGGCTGTACAAAATAGCTGTCCCTCATCTCCCTCCCACCCCCCACAATGGCCAAACAAAATTAGGCTTATATTTTTAAATTAATTAATTTAATTAACCTCAAGAAGTTCTTACCAACAGAACCATTAAAGACAGTTTGGGTATCTGAAATTTTTGCATATCTGAAATTGCATCTGAACCCAGGCACCCAAACAGCAACACTAGAAAGGTTAGCTCACGCTCTCCTGTGGACAGGAAGCCACAGAAATAACTTATGAAAACAAAAGAGACAGACGGAGAGTAAGAGACTGAGCAAGTTTGTGAATGAGCTAAAGAGAGTGCAAAAAAAGCCAAGAAGCTGCCAGTAACCACCTTGCATCTGCACAAGGCCAGGACTCCCAACTGCTACAGACTCAGCGGAGCTTGAACTGCAATTCAAAGCTCTGGTGCACACCTCTCAGAATATGTCTACATGACATTTTTACACCCATGTGAGACTGTTGACTTTAAGCCTTTCAGATTAGAGACTGTTTCTCAGAGACAGTGTAATAAATTTAAACTTCCTTGGGGGAATTTTAACCCAAGTCACGTTTTAGATGTTCACACTAATCATTCACTTTTGGATATGCCCCCTACCATTGAATTCCTTCCAGCAGGTCTATTAAATTAATTTCCCCTTAATTCCTTTTTACTACAAGCACATGACCATTTCGTAAATATCAGGAAGGTGTTTTAAAATGTTCTAAACAAATAATTTGACATTTCGAAAATATTTTTGTTTCTTCCTCTCTTCTGTCAAACAAATTTTAATTGTTAAACAAAATCACACCTAAAAATGATCTTTTTTTGGTACTTATGCTGCGATGCTAAAAACCTAAACAGCATCCAGTCTTAATCATAACCAACAGTGTTAACGGCTTTTCAAACACAAGGATTCCCTTTAATTTCTGAACTCAATTTAAAGAGATGATTGGAACACAGGAATACAAGTAGATTTGCCAGTAAAAGAAACTGGCACACAAGTACTTGCAGAGACTTCTGTCTGACCTAGGCTGATATGACCAGCCTCTGTTACTGCAGGTTATGTTTTGAGGAGATAGCTTACGTACAGAAGAACTCAATAGTTCACATTAACTATTCAGACGTAAGATTGCTGTGATTTGGAAAAGGAAATTTGTAGGATAAGTGTTCATGTTTATTTTCTAATTTAGAAATCAAATTTCCTTTCTTAAGAAAGTTGGGAGTGGGAGAGGAGAGGGATTTGACCTTTTTTTTCTTTTCTTGTTATATTGAAAAAATGTATAACATTCCCTTCTTCTAAGATTCTTCTTCAGACTCTTGCTCCCTTCCTTTCTGATAGTGAAGATTGTGAAACAAAATGGTCATTATCCAACTGACATAGTAACACTTCTTTTTTTTTAGTCATTAGGGTAATACCTATTTCCCTCTTGGCTTTGAAGAACGTTCAGTGACAGAAAACAAAAAAACAACCACCCAATTCTGCAAACATCAGTCTCTATCTGGTGGCCAGACAGCAACACTGCAACCTCAGATCTTCCCAAAGATTAAATCAAATGGTATTTCAAGATTAAGAGACAAGAAACTATTTTCATTACAATTTGTGCGTCAGTACAGGCCCATCACATTCTGACTGATGTATGCTGATGTCTTCATAGCATCAGCACAGCTACCTGGGATGATAGCATGAGGAAAATCAAATTGCAAGTACGGAACTGAAATTTCACTTTCTTTCAGTTAACTCTTGAGAAGTTAATTGAAACTAGCATAAACAAGGAAGAGTCAAATAAACACACAAAAAAAAAAGGCAGCCAAGAATCCTATCTATGTGTACTTACCACATTTAAGACAAATCATGCTTGAAAGAAACTGTGCCTGTTAACTCGGATATATTATTTTAACTAGCATAGAGTTTGAGGCTTGCTTCATGAATGAAAGAACACATCGCTTGCACTCTCTAATATACAGTTTCTCTCTCTTTGGGCATAGGCTTTATTACCCAAAAGTAGATGGCACTATTCCTTTTAAAATGTATGTCATTTTGATTAAGGGAAATTATGAACAAGTATCTATACTCTGTTAACTGAATGCTTTAATGTACATACTGAAACAAACAAACAAACAAACAAAATAGATCCGCTTCTATCCATATTCAAGGGAGGGAGAAAAAGAGAGGGCCTGTTGTTGCCTATCAAACAAAATTCATTTTACAAACAAAACAAATAATTAAAAATGTATATTATAAAAATTATAATAGGAATTCTTGTTAAAAGTTATGACCTACATATTAAAAAACTGAATAGACTGGTCTCACCTACTATAACACTAGTTATTTAAAACTCTTCTTGCATCACTATAATATAAGATAGGAAGTCAACGTTAATCCTTAATGGCAGGCAGCCACATAAAAGATGTTGTCTCCAGAATCATAGAATAGCTCAGGTTGAAAAAGACCTTCAAGATCACCAAGTCCAACCACAATCTAACCATACTACCCGAACTCTAACAATCTTCCACTAAATCATGTCCCTGAGCACCGCATCCAAATGGACTGTACACACATTCAGGGATGGTGACTCAACCACCTCCCCCTGGGGAGCCTATTCCAGTACCTAACAACCCTTTCTGTAAAGTTTTTCCTGATATTCAACCTAAACCTCCTCTGGAGCAACTTGAGGCCACTTCCCCTCATCTTGTCACCTGTCACCAGTGAGAAGAGACCAACCCCGCTCTCACTTCAATCATCTTTCAGGTACTGGAAGAGAGCAATAAGGTCTCCCCTCAGCCTCCTTTACCCCAGACTAAACAGCCCCAGTTTCTTCAATCTCTCCTCATAGGGCATATTCTCCAAGCCCTTCACAAGCCTTGTTGCCCTTCTCTAGACCTGCTCCAGCACCTCAAAGTCCCTTCTGTACTGAGATGCCCAACACTGAAAACAGTACTCGAGGTGAGGCCTCATCATTGCCGAGTACAGGGGTGGGACTACTTCCCTAGTCCTGCTCGGAGAGTCATCAAAAACTGATATAATCACAAGCCATAGTAACACTTCTCCGTAGTATGGAACAAACTTCAGAATATTAGCAAAATGACTTAAGAAAAAAAAAAAAACCAAAGACATGCTACAGAACCAGAGATGTCCTGACTGTACTCAGAGCTAGAGCTATCCACAGGTAGGGACATAATTTTTCAGTCACTGACTCATGGTCTGTGGGTACTGCCACCCTTTCCTGGTTTCCTTCCCCGGATATTCACTCAGCTTGCTGCGTAGAAGTAATAGTAAGCAGCAGACACAAGTTAAGCTATAAGCTGTAAGTTAAATAAATTTTTAAAAGTCCAGGCAAACAAGCATCATCTTCCAACACTTTATCCTGCCTGATGTAGCCCAATCATTTTCGAAAGAATAAAACAGAGTGCTGAAAGAATAAAAGAAATTGAAAAAGGAAAAAAATACACAGAAATTTTTGTTGCCAGAGCATAAACATATTCTTCCAAAAATATCTGAGACAGAAGGAAGGTAAGGGAAATACTTTTACTGAAATGAAATCAATGCTCACATTCATTACAGTCTCTGAAGTCTGGCCATTATTAATTAGGTTAATGATTAGGTAGCTTATACTTAAAAATTTGCTACTACCTGCTACAACACATTAACTTTCCAATTATATCATTGTAATCAATAAAATCTCTGCCCAACAATCTGATCACCAAAACCTAGACATTTGCAGGTGAGGAGTGATCTTAGATACATACAGAGAGTAAGATGTTTTAGCCATCAGCCTACCTTTGAATTCCAGATGCTTCGTGAAAACTCACTTGTTGGAATTTGTTACCAAATTCTGCCTAGGAATCTCACCTCAACTTCCTTATCAAGTGAATTAATTTTGTAACCTTTTGTATTTCACAGAAAAAAAGTTTTGAGCAATCAGAATATCCATGAAGATAAATGTCAGCACAACACAAAAGAAATGCTTGTCTGAAGACGTGAAAACTTCTAAGCTCTTATATTAACATCAGGCTACGCTGAACTCTCGAGATAAAGTCAGTTGAGACAGAACAGAGAAATATTACCGCTTGTTTCTGCTCAAGGAGAAAGGTCTCAAAGATTTCAGCTTTTCTATTTGCTTCATGCCACACCCTCGCCCTGATTTCCCAAAGTGGGCTCTGGCACTTGTCAGAGAGGTAAGAGCACACAACCCCATCCTGCAGGCAGGCCCAACACTCAGTCAATCACTGAGTGAAAGTAAACCTCTACCATCCAGCAATTTTGGGGAAACAAGAGCCTTAAGCCTGACTACTGTGAGGGGAAGGGAGGATGAGAGCAGGGACAAAACTGGAAGTTCTTAACCATAATTTAAAACCTTGTAAATAAATGGAAAACCAAAGCAGTCTGGTTGGCTTTGAAGTATCTTCCTGTTATTTGCTCCTTGCCAATGATGAGATGACTAAGTTTTGGCCACCCTAACCGTTAGGCAATAGGTGCAAGAAAAGATAATGTAAACATTTTAAGGGTAACATAACTAAAAAAAATTATATAATTTTAATATAAATTGCCATTACTGTTTCCTAACCTCTAAACTGCATAATATGGTCTGCAAGCCATTACAAATCAAAACACAAGCAGGACAGAGGGGGAATAAAAACAATGAATTAACATTCAAGGCCTTGCTTCCCCACTTTCTGGTTACAAATGAAAATCATCATGGGAACTTGAACAAGATAATACTCCTCCAAAAAAAAAGGGAGTCAGTCCTCAGAAAAGCAACAGATAGAACAAAAAAAAAATTGAAAAAAAAATCAACATAAGGGAGAACATTTTTGCTATTCATCAAAATGACATTGTTTACAGAAAGTGCTGCTGTTCTAAATGCTAGAAGTTAAGAGCTAGTGTACGCAACTGACAAGCAGTATCCTTATGTATCTAGCAGCAGCCTGACATTTATTTCATGGAATCATAGAATTGTTAAGGTTGGAAAAGACTTCTAAGATCACTTAGTACAACAGCTGACCCATTCCCACTACACCCACTGCCCACATCCCTCAGTGCCACATCCACACAGCTCTTGAACACCTCCAGGGATGGTGACTCCACCACCTCCCTGGGCAGCCTGTGCCACTGCCTCATCACTACATTCGAGATGAAATACTTCCTAATATCCAACCTGAACTTTCCGTGATAAACTTAAGGCCACTCCCTCCCATCCTATCGTTACCTGGAAAAACTGCCACATCCCATCTCGCTACAACCTCCTCTTAGGTGGTTGTAGAGAGCAGTGATATCATCCCTGAGCATCCTCTTCTCCAGACTGAACAACCCCAGTTCCCTCAGCTGCTGTGCACCCCAGTGACAGCACTCCCAACACTAGGCAGGGTGAAGGGGAGAGTTGGTGGTATTTTTGCCTCTCTTCCTCGAGGAAGCTGAGTTTGAGCCTTTGCTTACAATAAATAGGATATCCAGCCTGTTTAGCTAAATTAAGGCACTGGGGGCTTCTTGACTTTTTTCTTCCACCTTATCCCTTTCAAATACTGCCTCAGTAAGGTACTTTTTTCTAAACACAGAATATTAAACAAGAGAAAACGTTAGCTTTTCTGATACTTTTACAGAAACACAACATGAAAGTCTTTTCTCTCTTAATGTGAGGGAAACACATTATAGACTTCAAGAGGCAGTGGAGTGCTCAGCTTGGACAGCAGCCACCAGCTTGGAGTGCTGGATGTCGAAGCAACCAGAACAATGCATCTTGGCAGCCCTCAACCCACACACATCCAGGGGAGGTGTGAGGCCCTCTGTGCTCCTGCTCTGCCAGCTGCAGCTACCGAAATCCCAGAGGGTGCCCAGCAGGAGACAGCCACAGTGAATTTGAGCAGAGCCCCTTGTCCCCAGAGGGAGCAGAACACCTCTCTCTGCATCTCTTTTCCTCAGGATGAAACAGGAGGATTTTCACTCCCTGTGCAATTCAATAAGTGAAATTACACAGGAAAACAGGGTCTGTTCAGGCTTTGCCAAAGCGGGGAGATCCCATCAGACCCAATGCTTTGGTTTAATGACATCTCACCACTTTGGAACTGCATTGGAAGTTGATCCAAGCATCTTCACTTTACAGGGCTGTTTGTGTGAACAGCTTTGGTTTGGCTCCAGCTCTAGCTGGGTAGAAAATAAGCCATGTTTCATTGTGCCTAGAGAGAATATCATCTATTATCTATTTATTATCTGTTTTAATATCTCCTCACTCTATAAAGTGGCAGGATCACAAAAACTGAGACTTCAGCACCCTAGGTTTTATTTCCAATCCAGCCATTTTTGTCTGGACAAGAGCAACACACTCTACTTCGAAAGTTCAGCAATTGTAGCAGTCAACTATCCACCCATTTTAACACTTGTATTCTTGATTTCTTCAATTAAAGATTCACCAGGGCGCCCTGTAAATCAATTCACACATTATCAATTAGTAAGAATGGAATTTATTTGAAGCATATAATATTTAGAAGATCAGAGGGAAGGCATTCCTTGCAAAAGACTGTTCCCAGCCTGAGCAGTTCCCGGCCTTGCAGTGCTCCGCTCCGGCCAGCAGATGGTGGCTGGAGCTCGGAAAAGAATTTTGCCCGGCCCTCAGTAGCATCAGTCCTGGGAGCCTCCTGCTTTCCTCACCGCGGGGCTGCGGCACTGAGGTAGTCTCGACTCACTCTCGGGAGCAAAAGAGCTGCCAGCTCGCTGTCCATCCCTGTCAAGCAGGTGCACCCAAATGTGCTGCACTGGGTAAAACTGGTAGCACCAAAGCAGACCCAAGTGTCTGGTGTGCTGATGGCCTCTGTTGCATTAGGAAGTTCTGAGTACGGGAAGCCGAAACCTAACTTCTTGTCTGTCCAAGTGGATGGAAGACACTGTATTTAAAAGCTGTAGTCTTCACTGATTATGCTTCCTGCATCTGCCAAAGGTCACCTTTTCCTTCTTCTGCTTTCATTTATGAAGATTAGATGCATCTCTAGAACAGAGATTCAACCCCTTCCTTAGTTAACACCGAATAATTTTTCTTCATGCTCACAAGTCAAATTCTTAAATCACACTTGCTGACCAAGTTAAAACCCACCATCTCCTTAAGCAGATGCACTTCAAAACATAGGTGTATGCTAACTTACGCTACTCAAGAGTTCACCATCACTGAAAGGATAGATTGATGTTACAGGCTTTAATAACAAGCATATACTTAACAAAAAAGAAGAACTAAGGGCTGATGGCGGGATTCCAACAGAGAAACGAAGCAACCACAGGAAAATGGTTCAGACAATGACCTCTGCGAGAGTTTTTTCAAATCGACATACACAGGGCAGAACTGCTTTTATCAAGGACAGAGAGAAACAAGTTGCAGCACATTCAAGGCAATACCTTGAATAAAAAGTGGTTCCTGTAGAAACGCCATAAAGAAAGAATCTGAAAGGTGCATGTATCATGCAGACATGAAAACCTAGATAGTACGCACATTTCATCCTGTACAGAAGGCAAGCTGATAGTGGTGTCCACAGCAAGGAAGAAATTTAAGACGACTGTACAAAACCTTCAGCAATGGAGGGCCGTGGTTTGTACAGAAAGACATAAGAATAAAAGTCAGGTTTTAATAATGATGAGCCAGAACTGACAGTTAGACATCTACAAAAGTGCTACAAGAAAGAAGGAATGAAAATTTTGCTCACACAGAGACAAGGTGTAGAGCAGATGATCTGAGTCACTAGCATAAAGATGTTAGCTGAATTTGGTTTCGCAGATGAGTTTAAGCAAAAATACCACGCAAAGGCAAAAAGATAGTAAGACTTCCCAGTAGGCCAACAAAGAACTATCATATCAACCTGGAAGCTGATAATCCGAACTCATTATGTGAAATTCTGATGGGAGAAGTATAAAAATTCAAAAGAGGAAAGAATCATAAAAAACAAGAAGGCAGATCATTTCAAAAAGTTGCCCACAGTTTAAGTCAACAGAACTAAAAGCAGCCTAGAGGATAAACAAGTAACGACTCAGGGCTGTTTAAGCAAAGAACTATGAAGACCTTAGCCATGCAGTTACAGTAAAATATTAAGTCTCAAGCTACAGTGCAGAAAAAAAAGAGGATGGAAGTGGAAAAAAAATTAATTCTAAAATGATATTCATGTTACAAAGACAAGTTTATTGCCCATATCAGGAGGTGGCCAGCTGAGCATTTCTTCATATGGTTAACCTCTCAGAACCAACCAAAACTTCTTCCCTGTATTCATATACTTCTCTCGGTAGGCTACGTTCTTTGGTCAACAACTCCTGACTACTCTGAAAGCTATTCTATTATTCACCTACCATTTAAAAACCACTGCCAACACAAACAGCAAGAGATGGTGATATATCCTAAAGTTCCTCGAGCTTGCTTTTTTGGATAAACAACAACTAAGTGCTAATATGTACTAAAGCTCAGAGATGTGACGCCAGATTATAATACTTAGGTAAGTACCCTGGAATGGTTTAAGGAACATGAAAAAATTTTCTTAATTGGCAGACTGGTTCACTAACTTCATTGTGGAGGTTTTGGCCTTTAGCCTAAGAAAAGTCTCATAAAATACTTTTGCAGATTTCTTAAGATAATGCTATTTTATATCAGATCTACTCTTCGTATTGGATAGCTTACACGAAAATGAAAACATTCTTTGCCAGTTCCATTCACTTCACCATTCTTCACAGAGCCCTCATCAATATAAATCTCCAAATCTCAGTATCAAATATCTTCGCACTCTGAATACTCCCATTTTCTTTAATCTTTTTCTGCATAAGCTCCTTCAGATAGAGCAATACCAATAGAGCATCTATTGGCAGTACCATAGATTTTCTACTGAAGACAAGTAGGAGCAGACCCAAACCTGGTGGCAGCAAAAGACTTCAATCTCCACCTTCTTTAAATGAAATACGTCTCATTACACCGCATCAAATTTTGAAGCTATGATTTAGAGACTTCTGGATTTTAATACTTTGAAATGCATCTGTGTTGAAGTCTTGACCACTGGGCTGTGCCTCTTTAAAGAAAGCAACAGACTTATCTTTTACACAGGAAGATAGTACCGGAAACAGTGACCATAGCAGCTCAGAAGCATTCACAGACATTACCCTTAACTCTGCTCACATTAACTGATAGCAGTAGAATCCCAGTGATAAGTAATTTGCCTTTCCTAATACTGTATTTTCCACAAACCTGTACATTCTGAATGTGCTAGCCAGTGACTCTGCATGAAAACACTCATCATTAAAACAATCACGTTCTAACATCAAATAGCACTGAGGAAAAAAAAAAAGAAAAAAAACCCAAAACTATTAGACTCTCTCCAACTTGACCTCAATGATCTTGTACTTCCCTCTTATCTCAAAAACGTTCTAAGTAGAATAATCACAATAAATATGTACCAGATATTTGAAAACAACTTCCAGAAGTATTTGTCCATTCATCCTTGGCCTTGATCTTGTAATTTATATACCTATAACGTACTTAAGAGAAAGAACGTCTGCATCTAAAGTAACTTTCTTGTTAATCACTTACCTGGTTTGTTAGAGGTTGCTGAATCCGGTCAGTGTATGATGAGGCAGAAACCTGTTGGTCATTTATGTTCTGCTGCCGACGATCACTGTACTGCTGATGTGAATGGGACATCTGTCCAGCCATCTGAAGGCCAGCAGCATGGAATGAAAACGATGGTGCAAGCCGAACAGATGAAGGTTTGCATGCTGAAGTCTCTCCTCCTAGAAAGATAATGGCAGTTTTTAATGTGAAGTTAATAGCTTTAAAATACTTGAGTTAGTCTCCACCTCCAAGCTTACAGAGCATACAACAAACTAAGTTTCACCATTTTAACATGTGTAAGTTTTCATACACAATCAACCCAGAAATCACTCTCATATAAAGATTATCTAGCTGAATTACCTCTTTCCATTTCAGCTGCGACAAGTTATTCATTAACTGTTTATTTATATTTATCCTTAACATCCCACTTCTAGTATCTTCATACGTATGTACTAACTCAACTGGAATTGTGCAAGGGTTGTTTTCAAACATATGATTCTGGGGTGTGAATACCCAAGAAAGGCAAAAAACCACTCCAGTTCTGTCTTTTAAGGTTGTTAACAGCAACATTTTGAGCTGATGATACCGAAGGAACAACTTGTGCCCAGCTTCATCCGCTCATCTTCTCTGGTCTCAGTGGCTGCGGTTTCCTACGAATAGTTTGCTCGCTAACTGACATTTTGAACTTCCAATGCACACTGTACTTCATCTCAGCTTACTGACTCCAACTGTTGAGTTTCACGGAACTACAGTTAGCAAGTATGCAACTTCAATTAATTCCTTTTGGGAAGGTGAAATCAGATTGCAAGAAGCAAATGCAAAGCAAGAGACAAACAAAATGCCTGGTGTCAAGTTGCAGGAGAAAGGCAAACTGCACGGCCAAAGTATTATATTCCGTAGCATACTTAAAAATGCCAGATCCCACAGGCATAGAAACTGCCTCCAACTGGGATGGATCCAACATCTCTCAACTGTTATTTCAGATATGTCAGATGGCATTTAATTGATTCATAGTCGTATCTTTACTGCTCTCTAACAGCAGAGGACAAAATGCAAGTACAATTTGGTCTTTTGTTAATGAAAGTTTAGCATGTTCCACATGCAACACCTATCCTTTTGCTTTTTGCTGACTATGCCAGAGGGGAAAAAT
This sequence comes from Bambusicola thoracicus, assembly GCA_002909625.1. NCBI lineage: Eukaryota > Metazoa > Chordata > Aves > Galliformes > Phasianidae > Bambusicola > Bambusicola thoracicus. Next base: position 77,548 of record PPHD01000150.1, read on the forward strand.
TGTCTAAACGGATGCCAGGCTGGCACAACATAAGAGAGAGCACGATGGGACAAGCAGTCAGGCATACTGAAACCACTAGTGCCACTGAAAGAACACAAGTAGAAATTCAATCTAAAATCTAGAAGCATAATTATTGGTAAGGATTAAATTTAGAAGCGAGATGTGAGATAAGCAAACTCCTTAACCAGCACGGGAAACCTCCATTGCGTTTACGATCAAAAAATCTGCAAGAAAATATAATCAGTACAAAATAGTAGATGAAAATCCCACATCAATTTGACTTTCTTAAAAATAACTGACTATTCAGTTTGCCATTTGTTCTAAGTTAAGAAAAAAATAAAATACTGAAAACGATAGCATGTCATTGACTTGGCAACTATTAGGGACTAAAAGAACTACATGGGATGGAATCAAACATCATATTAAATTAAGATCATTTTTCTTATGCAACCTTCACAGTGTTCAACAAGGCCACACGCAAGGTCCTGCACCTGAATTGGGATCATCTCAAGCACAAACACAAGCTAGCAAATTAATGGATTTAAAGCAGCCCTGGGGAGGAGGTCCTGGGGGGCGCTGGTTGATGAGAAGCTCAACATAACCCAGCAGTGTGTGACTGCAGCCAAGAAAGCCAACTGTATCCTGGGCTGCATCAAACACACAGCTAGCAGGTTTAGTAAGGTGACTGTCCTGCTCTACACCACCTGCATGACACCCCACTTGAGTGCTGCAGCAAGCTCTGTATTTTATTTTTTTCTTTTACCCCAGGCCAGTTCCACAATAGCACACTAGATATCTAGCAAATTAAATAACTAGAATTTTATTTAAAATAT
>PPHD01000150.1:83346-94823 GCA_002909625.1 Bambusicola thoracicus
GGGGGGAGGGGTGGTGGGAGGGAAGGGGCAGGGCAAGTACAGAATTAATCCCACTGCAGAACTCTGCTCAATCTTGTTTAAAATCCATGCTTAGAAAAGTTCTCTACTAATAATCATTACTACCTCAGCTATCATTCAACGCCCCCCTTAGAAACAGGTCCGAAGAAGGGGAGAAGACTGACCTCTGCTCTTCTTTAACAGCCAACCACCTCTGAATGGTTAGCACATCCTAAAAGAGGCAGTGAGCAATTAGCAATAGAGACAAATCCCTGGATCTTGAGAACTCGCTGTTCCAATGAACCCCCACATTTAAGAAAAGTCAGACTACCTAGGTCTGCCAAAGCATAATAAATGTCAAGCACTTGGGATTTTGTAGTCCATATCAATCATTTTTAAGCAATAAGCAAATGCCAACCTGAACTCTACGTGAACTACTGCTTTGCTGAAATGCTGTTCTGCCTATTGTCCTCATGCAGTACATTTAAAACGACCACATGAGAATTCGAGGGTACACAGATTTAACTCAGCTTGCTGCGGAATGAGGAAGGCTGTGAGAGAACCCAATGAACAAAGGAAAATTACCTGCAGCAGCAACTGCAGAACAAACAACTCCGTTATAAATATCCTTCCTCTGGAGGAGCTATATTATTGTGGAGGAATTACATTATTAAGAATGGTTCCTTCAGAAGCTATTCTACAATAACTATTCAGTCAACTTCCCTGTACAGAAATACTAAATGCTACCTTTGGTCAGAGCAAAATTAAGTCCTAAACTTAGAAGCAAGAACATTATTGAATCCTGTTTGCAATGCTCCCAGGCCACAGAATTTTCTTGCTTGCACTCTTTCCTAATGAAGTAAGATGCAGAGAAGACAAAGTGTTAAGGAAAGGAGTAATTTTTTGTCATCCCGAGTGCCATCTTTCCCAACAGCTTGCAGATCTCTGACATGACACGTCTGCCATGTGCCTGGACATTTGGCAGAAGAAGCAAGAAAGAAAAGTCAGGAGCAGCTTCATTAATTGTTCTGAAAGCATCATGTCTGCCCTGGCTATCCTCTGCCCTAGATGACCTATGGCAGGAGGTAGATTTGGGCACAAATTACTTGCAAACACTGTTGCTTTTGCACCTGTGCTCCCCAGGGACACCAACTTGGCTCTAGAAATGCTGTGGCTAAGACCTGTGACTGGGAGAGACTGTGGTACACATCTCTACTCAACCACCTCAGAAGTCTGGTACCATCAAACTGGGACTACGTTCACAATGCTCACCCTAATCTTCCCACAACATGTAAAGAGAAGGAAATTTCTAAAACTCACAAATAGAAAATTCTTTAAATGGAAGACAACAGAGAAGCTTAGGATTTAATCCACTGGCAACACAATAAATCTGCTTCATTACTTTGAGTAACCAGTTGAGAATTTTAGAACAAAGAAAATTATGTGAAAGTGAAGTTACTTCTTTATAAAAGAAGCCCAAGATCACCAAAATTCTCAGCTAAAACTTATGGGAAATATTAGCATGCTAACCTTAACCACCAAAATCCTAAGCTCCATGAGGACTCTCCTTTGCAATGCCTACTCTTGAGAAGTAGGCTACAACTCCAAAAGTAAACAGCAAGAATGAAACCTGCGTGAGCAGGCCTCCATAAAGAGCAGAAGCTTGCACCTAAGTATGCACTCAACTAAAGAACATGAAAATTGAAGAAGTTAGGAAACAACAGAATACTTCCACAGTTTTAACTCAGTGCCTTTATGTAAACCAATTATGATACTATCTAGCTGCATTAATAACCTATTTAGTTTAAAAGAGAGAATGAAAGTAATGCTGACAATAGGTTGTTATGCCACAAATTTCATGTTCATTGCATTTAATATAACACTACAGAATCACAGAACAGCTTGGGTTAGAAGGGAACTCAAAGACCACTCAGCCCCAAACCCTGCAGTGGGCAGGGCTGCCACCCACCAAATTCCTAGGGCTTCATCTAACCTGGCCTAAGACTGTGCCCCAAATAGAATTATTACTATCTGCAAATACATTCTACATAGCAGCCACTGGTTTTGTACTCATATAATTCGTATTTTCTTTCTGCAGTATTCTTATGAGACTGAATTTTATTTTATCTAAAGAAGTACAACGAGACACAGGCTGAAGACAAAAGGTTTCATGATGTTAAATTTCAGATTTTGCATAAATGAAAAGACTTCTATAAAAACCAGGAACACATACTAGTAGGTAGATCTGTTTTACAGAGCTTTACGGAGGAGAAGCTTAATAGAAAGATTCAAAAACTCAGGAAAAGTAAAGCACATGAGAGAGGTCTGAAAGATGTTCATTTCTGTTAATAAACAAAACTGAGCAAGAAGGGGTAATTGTCTGATATTGGACTAAGAAGCATAGTTCTTTCAAACAATGGGGCACTAACACAGGAACTCCTCCACATATCAAACCAAAGTTCCATTCAAAATCAGTATCCCATCTGCCAGTGGTCAACAGCAGTCACCCAGGAGGACAGCAACAGGGCAAGCATATATTATATACTAGGCATGTTCTTCTAGCTTCCAGTTCAGGAGTTACATGAAGTCAAGTCCTCGTTATTAACACAGTACATACTTCACTCATTCTTTTCCTCTACGGATTTGATGAGATTTTTTTTTGCATTTCAGCATCTCTAGAACATCCCTTGGCAAAAGGCTCTACGGCTTACTCACAGCAACACCTTACTCATTAAGCAACATCTTCTTGTTGCTTCTTACAAATGTGCCATTTTCATCGGATGCTTCTGCTGAACAGTAAAAAAAGAAACAGCCTGCTTGGAGGCAATGATACTGACATGAAGAAATGAATGAGAGGCTTCAGTCCAGCAATTCTGTTTATTCTATTACCAGGGGTCTGGTTCGTTGCTTTTAAGCTCCCTTTAGACCACATGCCTTCATGTGATCCTCAAAGATAGGATAATCTAGTATTTAGAGAAGAAACATTCTCTACCACATACCTGTATATACATGGGCATATTTAGTATTTAAGCTTTTATTTTTTTTGTTTTTTAATAATATGCATGTTCTCTAGAAGTTTTCCTACCACAGCGCAACTCTGTGCAACACTTCATCATGAATGTGTAGCCTGAGAAACGCTGGTCAAATTCAAGTAGTCTGAGCTGATGATTCAGTCCAATATGGGATTTTAATTGTGCCAAATGAAATACACGAATCAGAACAGCTAAGCAATCAATACTTCATTAATTATTAATAAACAATATTTTAGAAGACTAACATTTGTTCAAAAACTGGGAAAGAAGATTTATTACAATCTTCAAAACAGCAAATATTCATTTTTCAGAGGACAAATGTCGGTGAAGAAGAGCCAAGCTTAATATTCTCATCTTCTTTTTTCCCTCCACAGACCCATGTTTAAAGTTTCATACAATTATGTCTACAGTTATACAGTTTATAAGCTTCTCAATTTAATGACAACCTTGTCATTTAAATAACATGAACATAAAGACAATGGAAAATGGCTTAATTAGGTGAAAGGCCCACACCTGTATATCAGTTCCCAGCATAATCCATGAAAAACAGACACGAATAGAAAAACACCACTTACAAGGAGTTCTGACAAATTCAGTAAGTAAAAAAGTGAGAGGGAGAATACTTCATAAGTCACAGTAACCTTCTAATGTGGACAACAGTGACTCGGTGACAAAGTTTAAAACACGGTAGTATGAAGTCACTCCATTAAACACACTATGTAGGAACCTCTGCACTCACATTCCAGAAACCCTCAAAAGCCAAATCCAAGTTCACACAAATTACATTCTATCTTAGATTTTTTGCTTCTTAAAGGCACTAGGAATCACCAAGTACAGCTGGAAAATTAAAACAGAACTCCACCAAAATAAAAACTTGATTTAATCACAGGTCACTCTGACAGCAAGCTTTGGTCTTTGTGGTGAGTTGACTTGGAAGTGACTGCAGACTATTGCTCATCTGAAGCAACGCTCTCACACTCGCTCAGCCAACTCTAAGCATTACATCATGAGAACACTGCATGTTCTCTTGGTATTTAAGAGCCAATTAATCAGAATTTATGATAATCAAATATTTTGCACGCGGATGTTTTCAATTAAATATATGGCACCAAGGAAAAAACTGCCATCAAGTTGTACCACTTCTGGCAACATTCCAATTCCAGCTGAACTCAAGGGCGACCAGATCTGCTGACAACAGGAATATGTCACAAATACGCCAGCAAGAGTAATTTCCTCCATTACTGCTAAGTGCTAGGTGGTACCAAGCCTCGCGTGTGTATTAATACCTATGTGAGGGGAAGGACAAAAACAAACAAACAAACAAGGATGCAGAATGTACGCAGATGGATTCACTGCATTAAATAACCCACCGGCCGTGCTGGGCAGGAGGGATGTGAGCATTTGTGTGCAGAAAGGCCGCGGTTGCCCAGCTGAGGAACCCTGAGAGAGGGTTCACCCTGGGAAGAGCAGGGCTGAAGGCAAACTAACCCGGGGTCAAACGGGAGAAGGGCAGGTTTGGAAAGCTGACTTCAACAACAACAAAATGCTTTAAAATTAGATTTCGTCGGGTTCTTAAGAAAGAATGACACAGAGCACGAAGAAACCCAGGCTCCACAGTTACAGCTGAGGGGTCTTTTTTGCGAGGAAAAGAAAAAAAGACAACGTGAACACACCATTTTTTAAAGGCAAGCGTGTGTTCCAGAAATAGCTAGTTCTATATTCACACCATCCACAGATAGGTATCTCGGGAACTGGGGTTACTGCGTTTCAGAGAGTGCTGGCACTAAGCTGCCCGACGGATGCTCCCCGAGCCAGCCGCCTGCACACACACGGCTATCGCGATGTAAGGCGCTTTAACTGAAGAGAGACAGAGAGAGGGAGAGAGAGAAGAAAGAAGTGGGGACGCGCAGTGACAGCGCTCTTCCATCCGCACGGCACTCGCGGTGAAGATTTATTTTCCATTACCCGGCGCTGGTGCATGCCTACAGCACAGCACGTGCCCACGCACAGGTGCACACCGGGACGCGCGCACACACACACCCAGTGCTGAACGCCCCGTTCCCGCCCTCAGACCCGCTCCCGCCCGTTGCACAATGCAGAGAGTGGCGCGCAGAAACCGCCGGAACCCCAGCAACAGCGGGCAATTAGCATAGCCTACCACGGCGGCGCCGCTAGCTGATTGGAAGAGGCGGCCGGCAGGCCGGCCAATCAGGCGGGGCTATGCAAATCGCATCCCGCAGTTGCCAGGGCAGAGCTGCCGGCTATTGTCCAATCCGAAAACAAGCAATAAACAAGCCACGAAATTGAGCTTTGTCACATTTTCAAGTTGTTGTTAACACTTTCAAGTTTAAAGCGAAATTTGCTGCGTCTAGCGGGGATTAGAGGCATGTTCTACATTTCACCCCGCAGCAAGGGCAGGGCCGCGCAGTCACGATACGCGGGGATTAGGGCTGAGCGCTGCGGCGGGATTCGAACTTGCGGCGTCACGGCGAGCCGGCCGGGGGGCGCCTCTCAGGGCCGGGGGGCTCGGGGGGGCTCACGCAGGCAGTGCTCGGGCGTTCCCGAGTGCGAAATTCCCCCTTAACAAAGGCTTCAGGGGGCTTTTCCGCCACCGTGACACCTGGAAGGGGGGGAAGTTCCCTTTCGGTGTGCAGTCAGATCCCCTGATACAATGATAAGGCTGATAAGCTGTTATCAGCTAGCAAGGGCTGCTTCCAGTGCATGATCCTCTTCTCACAGCCACTACATTTCTCTTTGTATTTTAGGAGGAGAAAGACTAAAGACAGAATCTCCTTAACCATTTACCCCACTGACAGATCTTAAATAAATGAGTTCCAGTTCATTTGACTGAACAGAACCACCAGGTTAAGACTGAACGTCAGAAACGCGTGTCGTAAGGAGAACAAGCCCATTTCTTCCCTCAGTTACAAAAACTAAGAGAATATGAGAGGAAATTATGAGAAGTCTGAGAGAATATCTGCAGTTGAGTGTCTGCATACAGCAGTGGATACACGTAGACCACCACAGGCCCTGACCACCAGCACCCCTCAGCTCGCTTTCCACACACACGCACAGCTATATGCAGTCAGAAAACAGCCATAGCTCAGTGCACTCAAAATGAAGTGCCCAGTGCAACGACCGACCACGTATCCTGCAGTCACTGCTTCTCCTCACAGGGGGAAGGCAGCTGCACAGCCCGGCTCCGCTGCCTGCTACACACAGCAGCCTCTCTCAAAGCCACCCAAGGACAGTGACACCGTTCTGCCCAGCCACCAACCCAGGGCACCGCTGAAGGGCGGAGAGCTCCCTGTTTCTTTGTCAGTCGCTCTGACAGGCAAAACTTTGCAGCTATTAACCACACAATCTGCATAAAAAAAAAAAAAAAAAAGTGCTGAAAATGTAGGTTCCAGAGACCGAGTCTGACAATTTTGTTGGCTCCCTCGTCCCGAAAATTTAACAAATTCTTTTCAAACACATTATCAGTAATAAAATTACTATTTCCTTATATGTCCAAAATACATAAAATTGCCTTAGTATGTGCACCAGCCCCTCTGACACATGCAAAAAATCAAGTCAATCTGTTCTGCATCTTGTTTGAGCTTTTTAAACTAAATTTGTGCTTTTTGATTTATGCCCATCTAGCAGCACACCCTGTACTGCACAGCAGCAGCAAGCAGAAGAGTGTTATCTGACCATCGGCTTACAAGATTTTCCAAGCAATCCATCCTGGGCCAATACCTTGCAGCACTAATCCTGCTAGTCTGCTCAACTGCCCTCTCCAAGTAATACTTTTATCAGCAGTTAAGTAAGAGTTCCCTGCATTTGTGCCGTGTCTTTTTTTCCCACCTCCAAAAAGAAGACAAATAATATTACTTACAATCTTCACTTTAGAGTGCAAAACCGAAGACTGAACATAAATTACCTGCTGCATGGCAACACAGCAAACTGTAGACCTGTGCATGAGGTGAAAAACACAAAAGCGCTGTACCTAAACAATGCCTATAGCTAACACAAAGCCCAATGTCTAAACTTCATGTTTTAGATTTAATGTGCATTTCCAGCCGAGCACAATGGAAAGTTAGCATAAATATGTGAATAATTTTTAAAGCCCTCCTTTAATCTACAGCACAAACACATATATATTAAAAAAAGGAATCTTTTCCTACTCACAAAAACCATCAAGGGAAATAGAATAATTCAAGTCATTTCCCATTTGTAGTTACTGAGACACAAGATATATTTAAACAGTTGGTACAGAAAAAATGGAAAGCATCTACCATATCAATGTACAGCTAGCATGCCAAACCATTAATGTAAGAGCTAAACAAGAGATGAATACATCATGTGCAATAGTCTCACATGATATAAATTATTCAATACCTGACCAAAGAAAACAGCTTTCAGGAGAGAGGGGGAGGATCTGAAAATACTTTTGTAGTTTGAATAAATACAGTACTAACAACTGATGGAAAATAATCACTTACAAAAAAGAAGAGTCTTCCTAACACTACAGCACAGTTAAATAATCATATTTAATGAGTAGGTTTCATTTTGTACAGGTCAAAAAATTTAATTTTTTCTGTCAGTTTTACTTTAAATGATTTTTCACACAGGAAAGCATGTCATAGAATCATAGAATAGCTCAGGTTGGAAAAGACCTTCAAGATCATCAAGTCCAACCACAACCTAACCATAGTACCCTAACAACCTTCCGCTAAATCATGTCCCTGAGCACCACATCCAAACGGTTTTTAAAACACATCCAGGGATGGTGACTCAACTACCTCCCCCTGGGGAGCCTATTCCAGTGCTTAACAACACTTTCTGTAAAGTGTTTCCTGATATCCAACCTAAACTTACCCTGGCGCAACTTGAGGCCATTTCCCCTCATTCTGTCACCTGTCACCAGTGAGGAGAGACCAACCCCGCTCTCTCTGTAAGCACCTTTCAGGTATTGGAAGAGAGCAATAAGGTCTCCCCTCAGCCTCCTTTCTCCAACTAAACAGCCCCAGTTCCTTCAGTCTCTCCTCATAGCGCATATTTTCCAAGCCCTTCACCAGCCTTCTTGCCCTTCTATGGACCTGCTCCAGCATCTCCATGTCCTTCCTGTACTGAGGTGCCCAAAATTGAACACAGCACTCGAGGTGAGGCCTCATCAGTGCCAAGTACAGGGGCAGGATTACTTCCTTAGTCCTGCATTGTCCTTCAATGCATGTGTTTTCAGAATTTACACTGTGACTCCTTCTCACCACTTGCAGGATTTGGACCATGCACTGTCATATGGACATCGCAAACCTTCCTGCTTTCTTAGTTTCAAACTGGCTATGAGACACTCTATTTAGGATTGCTATGCTGACCAAAAAAGAAAACAAAACCCAACAGTAATGGCAACAAGTTAATTGATTATGCCAAACGAATGCGCCTCGTAGACTTAAGACACACAGATAGAAAACTAAGTGACAATTTGAAGAAAATAAAGATTACAGTTTGATTCTGGGGAATCTACCACTGTAAGTATCCTAGGTCACGGCTGATTTCCTCTATCATCTTATATTTCACCCAAACAGAAGCTTAGAGTGCAGTTCTGGCCGCTAACAAAGCGGTTATTTTGCTTTTGGAGATGGCATGCTATTTTCACGTTGTGTCTCAGTAACAGAAATTCTGGTGAGTTTTCTAAAAAATGAATACTTAAAAATTCATAAGCATGCAGTCCGTATTAACCCACAGCTTATACAAATAATAAAATACAAAATGCTTTTTTTTTTTTTTTTAAAACTTACTCTAGAGCAGACTGGAAGCGCCAGCACTACTTCTATAAAATATTTACAAGTTTAAGAATTGTAACTAAATCATTTTTTCTGCTGTGTTTTCGATACCTTGATAACTGATATTCTGAGGGTGGCATTTTACAATAGATGTCTTCAGTCAGTCCATACTTCCTGACAACCTGCATTCAGATTTCTTACATCGTTCCCCAGTAAAAAGCTCTAATGCTTCCTTATCTAGCTAGTTACAGAAAAATACAACTAAAACCAGAAATAAAACTTCAGTTTTCACAAGCGCGGTGAGACCTCACAATTCCAAAGTGCTTATTTTAAAGACTAATTTCCTGCCTTTGTAACTTCTGTATTTGGTATACACACTTTTAAGTAATTACTTCTTTTGATTTGTCTCATTTTGAAGTAGTAGCTTTCAAAGAGGGGAAAAAAATAGTATGCTTGAACACATGCTTGCAGCTAGCAACCACCAAAAGACAGTGATGCAGAGTTTCATTACTCCAAACAAGAACACAGCCCTGAAGTGTTTGGGGCTCACTGCAAATTCATTTCTCCCAACCAGCCTAAGTTTGGAAGAAAAAGAAAAAAAAGAATTATCAAACCTCTATTCCTCTTCCTTTAGGACAATACTGTGATCTAAGAAAAATATTATTCAAGCATAACTCACTTCTTCTTTAGAGACTTCACTGATCCTATAAACAGGAGGGGAGCCAACTCTTTGAAAGGGTAGATAACAGCAGGACCAAGGGAAATGGTTTTAAGTTGAAGGAGGGAAGATTGAGGTTGGATGTCAGGGGGAGGTTCTTTACTATGAGAGTGCTGAGGTGCTGGCACAGCTACACGGATTAGTTATGGATGCCCCATCCCTGGAGGTGTTCAAGGCCAGGTTGGATGGGGCCCTGGGCAGCCTGCTCTATTATTAAACATGGAAGTTGGCAGCCCTTCACGTGGCAGGAGGGTTGGAGATTCATGATCCTTGAGGTCCCTTCCAACCCGGCCATTCTCTGATTCTATGATCTAGTATAAACTAAGCAGTGTGTAGCTGTAAAAAAAGAAAAAGTTAACATAAAAGTTTCCCTTTTTCCACACCAATGAGAACAGCACCACCCAAACACCATAGCTGTGCAAACCGATAAAATTTCAAATTTTGTCTACATTTTTGTTTAAATGTATCTATAAATCTTACTTCAAAATCTCTAACCAGAAAATAGAGTTCATGCTTACTATGACATGGCTCCTCCTTCCCACAAAGCTCCACCTTTCTCCTCTAGGGGCACTAGGGAAGACGCATAAACCAAAGACATTGTGTTCCTGTTGTCCTGCTTAAGCTGTAGCACTTCAGCTTTTCTTTCTGTCGCTCTCTGAATGGTTTTATATGGCAGTTCTCAGAACAAGCTAAGAGAGCAGCCCATCAGATGCACTGGCAGCACAATATGGGAAGAAATGCAAAGTTAGCAAAGTACACTCTGGCCACCAAAAAAGACCTTGTACTTATGGGAGTGCAAAAGTGGTTGCAAATAAAAAATAAATTTAAAAAGTCATTCCACCATTCCCTGAAGGACATCTAAACTACACCTAAGAAAATCTGACCAAGTGGTTAGACAACATTTTGCATTTGGTTCTTGTGGGGGTTTTTTTTTGTTTGGTTTTTTTTTTTTTTTTTTTTTTTTTCTTTTGCTTCCACAGAGTTGCAGAGGAAGAAAAACATTTCACCTACGGAATGAGTCTTGAGTCCTTTAAGGAAGGGATTATGTAAAAAAGTTAATGGCACATAAACACTAAACTCTAAACAGATAAGCAGTTCTTCAAGGTTCAGCTAATGGCCATGTTCTGTGGAAAAAGCATCAGAAGTTCAATTTGTAGCATAAATGCTAACAAAGCTCTGACCACTGCAGGTTTTAATCCTTACAGAGTTTCAAACGCAACTGTGCCAGTGGTTTGGTCAGAGTACACTTCCAGTTCATGAATACACACTGAACGTTACATTTACAGGCAGCAGACAACTGTACTGTAATACAGAAATCCATGATCTCCTAACATACCATTTCACCTGGAGTCTAGGCATTGCAGGTAAAGATAATAAAACGATTAATATGCAATACCGTTGCCTTGAAAAGTTAGGTATCAATGCATATTGAAGTTTCAATGTCATTCTCTATAAGAGAATGAAGCAATTATAACTGATTTAGAAACAACAAGATCTTGTCACTTAAAAAAAATAATAACAGAAACAAGCAGAACAAAATAAACCACCATCTTTCTAATTCCTTTCTAATAGGAAACTTTCTAATCCAAGAAGTACTGCAGTAAGGCATGTTATCTCTTCAGCTATGCATACCATGCACTATGGAATGAATGGGCATATATAACCATTTGCTGACAAAACATTCAGCTCCATAGATAGTAAGCAGCTACCATACGTGAGTACTTTGGCAAACGTGCTCTTGGAGACGTGCATCTTAACAGCTCCTGTAGCAATTAGATGTTCAGGTAAGAGGGAAGCAGTTTGAAGTGTCTGCCTTCTCATGACTGAAAAAAATCAGGCATCAGACTGCTGGCTATATTCATCTTTTGTGGGAAAAGATGCTTGGAAAGGGGTGCATAAGGAACGTTACTGACAGCAGGATCAGAAATCAGGTTACAAAACAATCTTTGAAGTAATAGGACTTTC
>PPHD01000151.1:0-17579 GCA_002909625.1 Bambusicola thoracicus
ATTTATGTATATATCTATATATATAAAAATCAGACAGGAAAGAAACATCCACTGAAACAGCTATTTTCATGTTGAAACTGGATATTTGTGACTATGTGCTAACCAAATACAAATGAATAATGACAGATGTAACCTGGATGAAACATGAAGTTAGGCATTACACTTGTCTTCAGATAGATGTATTAATTGATAAAAAATTTGCATCATCTAATGAAACACAAAGACTAGTGAAAAAGCTTCACTAACATTATACTTATATCTGCATTAAATATTACGCATTGACCAAATATTTTTTAACATTATAAAAAAAAAAATAAAAAATCAAAACAGACAGCAACAAAAAGAACCAAGAAACATGGTAAAAAATATTTTCCCAGAAACAATTTATAACTTTCAGTTTTCTTTTTGACAGTTACCTGGGCATTTTAGTTCATCTGTATAATCCCCACAGTCATTAGATCCATCACATATCCATTCTGGCAGTATACAAAGTGAAGTGGAATTACAGCTAATAAATCCTGTAGATTTGATTCCAAGTTTATAGAAGTAAGCACAGTTTGTATTATCTGGAAGGAGACAATAAATCACTGTATCACACCTAATACAGATTGAAAGTTTTATTGCTTGGTTTTCACATTTATCTTCAATTTGCACAGGCTACGAAACTGTTGTTATCCAACAATAAATGACTATGAATGATCCACTATATAACAAGGAATAATCATGAAATGGATGCTAAGATGAAGGACAGACAAACACGAACTTACTACAATTCTTTTCATCCGAAGCATCTGCACAGTCAATGATCTGGTTGCACTGTGCTGATTTTCCAATGCACGTCCCATCTGCACAACGGAATTCTGTTGAAGTACATGCTGAATCTATAACGTATGGATTAAAAAAAGATATAAATTAATGTAATAAGCAGTTCAGATGCATATTATAATTACTTTGTTTATAGTTTCTACATTTTAGGATGGTGCATTCAGAACCTACTGTTCCTTCAAAAGGCTTAATATGGTTGAAAGAATACATTTCCAATTTTTAAATGTCTTCATTGAGCTTCGAGATCTCTCTTTAGACAATTCAACTTAATTTGAAATAATCATGATGTGAGGAGGAAATAAGCCCTTTCAGGACAATCTATGAACCTCTAAAAATTTTTCATTAACACCACCTGGGGTTTCTTCCTTGTATACATTTCTGTCTACCCACAATCAGATGTTTTCAGATGTTTTAAAAGCCATCTAGTACTTGCAGAAAAGTAGCCGCTGGAGCTACATATCATTTTATCTACGCATTTTGGCACAATTGCTCCTCCAATCTTTCTGAATTGCAACTAAGGATTTGCACTGTCTGCTAGCTAGTTTTTATTCATTGACAGAAGCACAGTATAAATATTCATGTTTTAAAGTACAAAAACTATTGAAATAAAACAGAAAACAATGCTGATACATTTTGTAAAGGACAAAGACATTGCAATGCATTTGAGAAGCAAAGAAAGAAAACACTGTCAACTTCAAAGAAGAAACAGAGCAGGAGATGCAGAGAAGAAATAGCGTATCTTTCATCCTTTCCATCCGTGGCAAAGATACTGCCCTCATGTATCACTTAATGGAAGAAGCTGTAATGCTATATTTGGAGTTTTCCACAGAAAAAAAAAATCTCCTTCTAGAGCACTACAGGTGTAAACCAAACTCAGTGTTGATATCAGCCCCAACATGCGATCTCGAAGATAGCAGCGTGCAGCTGCTCTTCTTTTCAAATTATGAAAAAAAATTCCCAACTCCTGTAATTCCAATAAAAATATCTGCATTTTCTAACTACTTCTCATCACAAAATATATATTTATAGAGCAATAGTCTAAAATCACCTTGGTAGTAACCACCATTTACCTTTACAATCAAATTCATCAGAGTTGTCACCACAGTCATTCGTACCATCACATACTTTGTTACGTGAAATGCAGCGACGATTAGAACACGGTTTGAAACCCTTTCGACAGCCTCTATTTTCTGAAAAACAAGAACATAATTTAATTTAGAGATTTGATATATCAATGCCATTACACTAAAATCACACTGTCTGCAATTCTGGAATGAGAGACAAGAAGCAGTGTTTTGAGATTCTACATCAGATAAAACCTTCTAATTTGTTCCCATATGACTTCCTATCTGTTCATTCAACCTATTCTCCACCCCAAAGTACTCTATGAAACTATAATAGGAAAATGTTTACTTTATCTGGTATCAACTTTAGCTATTAAAATGACAATGGTGAACTCTGGGAGTTAAAGCAGACATTTTCATAAAATTCTAGAAGAGGCACGTATAAACATAACATCATATAAAACTACTCATTAAGTCATTCCTATGGGAAACAGAAGAGATATCAAGGCTATGAAATGGATATCAGAACAAAGAGAAGTCCAAGAGCTACAGGTACACAAGTGATTTTCTCCATATAACATCAGTTTTTTTCTTTTTCTTTTTTTTTATTAATTAAATTGAGTGCTTTAGTATCTTCTTGTTGTTCTTTTCAGTGATCAGTTGGTATATACTAGTAGAAAAGTTGCAGAGAAATCAAAGTAATATTGTATAATCTTGAGGGTGAAATGACTGGAAATACTCACCACAGTAAAACAGTTTCTCATCAGACTTGTCCTTACAATGAGCAGTGCCATCGCATGTCAGTTGGTAATCAATGCATTCACCATTTCCACATTCAAACTCAGAATAAATGTTGCAAGTAGAATTTTTAGCTAAAAATAACATATATTACAACACATCACTTTTTTTTTTTTTTTTAATCTTTTACACTTAGTGAAAATAAGCTCAATATTGGTGGCAATTTTAATACCTCTTTCCAAAGATCTGTGTACGAAAAAAAAAACAACCCTACAACATCAAAACTTGAAAGCACCCCCACACTGGTGACCTGCAGGGCTGATTTGTACTTTTGTTTATAAGGACTGATATCTAAATAATAAAAAAAGACTTTAAAAGACAAATGTAGCCAAAGATCCATGCTATTGGAATGTGTAGAAAAGCAAGCTAGCAACACTGAAGAAATGATGACTGCCCTCAACTCAACAGGAAGAATGAGGAAATGAAATCTATTTATTGTGTTGTTCTGCTTGCTGCCATTACAATGTTTCTACTCAATTTCAGTAGGAACCAATGTCCTCTATACAAAAATTTTAAGCCAATGTAACCTGAAAACAACTCTTTATTTGATTCAAATATGAAGTATAGAAGTGCTGAAAATGTGGATTCTGGACATGGTGAAATCTGATCCTCTTTATGATTTACAGAGTCCTTAGAATAGCAGTCATGTTTATCAGAGCACTGTTTTTCCCTTTTTTCCCTTTTATTCCTCCAATCAGCATTGTAAGAACTAAGAACCCTCAATTAGATTTGCAGTTCATCTAGTTCAGAATCAGAAACATTAGATAGAACACAAATATCCAAACTGGAATTGAAGAAATTAATAAATATTAATGCTTTTTAACCCCACATAAGTGGGGTTATGTAAAATAGTTTAAGGCCTGTTATATGCCATGCTTTGCCAAAATTTGTAAAAAAAAAGTCTAGAGCAATTTAAAAGTACACAGAAGTCAAACTTGGGCCAACGGGCTTTGTGATAGTCAAGTGCACCACGCCACAGAAAAAGCACTGCATCAGCTAGTATTACTTACTCACACATCTGTTATCATCTATCAGTATTCTATCCCCTCTACATGAACAGTTCACTCGTCCATCAGGAGTCAGAAGACATAAATCGTGACAACCTCCATTCATTTGTGCACAAGGAGATAATTCACCTGAAGAATAAACAATAAAAGATGGACTCTGTTTTATTAAACTTGCTTTAGTGGCAAATCTATTAGAGACAGCAAAGATCATTGTATTTCAGATTTATAGGCAATTGGTTCAAGTTTTATCAGTCAAATGAAAATGTCAGCATGCCTCAGAGGGTTGCATATTGAAGATAAACAAATGGAGTTCCCTTGAATACAATCCCTAAACCTCCCCCTCACAGCATTCAAACCTGCAGACATTTCACAATAAATTATTTAGCTACTATCACATTGGAAAAAATAAGCATAGTAGACAAAGTTCATTCAATACTGTTTATCCCATCTTTTGTTAGCAGCTCCTAGAACAAAAGAAATTTTGAAAGACAATAAAATATTGTAAGTTAGTTAAAATTATGCAAAATCCTTGAAATAGAGTATCTTCTTTTGAAACTTACAACTGTTAGTATCATTGGCAACAGCAATAATGCCCATTGGCTGATGTGGGATATCAGAACGAAGAACTTTTGTATCTCCTCCAGTGTATTTACTGGAACGCAGAATAGCCCTCCTCACTCCATCAGACCAAAAAATATAATCATCATATACAGCCAGGCTGAGAAAGGTGCCCGGTCCAGATTTGACAATAACCTAGAACACATAAGCACAGGAAAGAAACATGTGAAGGGCTGTTGTCTCTGAAAAAGAAATCTTCAAACTACAAGCTGGAATTCACATCGCTTTATAGTTTTAAACAAAATATTTATTCTTCTACAGTTACAGCACCTGAAAAAAATGCCACCATGACACAAAGGTTCACCCTTTGCTTTGCTGACAAGTGTTCTTATAGTCTATAGGATTCAGTGTCAATCAAATTTGGCTGTTTTAAGTTATGCTGTCACTGATGATGCTCAACCTTGCACTCTGTACAGCCTGCATGTCAATTTTCTCAGCAGTATCTACAGATCTGGACAAAGATGCCTGCAGATACAGCAGCAGAACCATGCACCAGACATTCTGGTCCTTGCACTGTGACCCTACTGCAATCCTTCTGGGGCTGCCCAATCTAGCCGGCCTGGAGGTGTAGTTAGTACAAATGGATCTACTCACTACTGCCCAACCCCTTTTTTGTTTGCTGATTGCTTGTCTGCAACAAAAATAATAATAGAAGCCAATACAAGCACTTTGCCGATTTATACAGACTTATTTATATTAATCTTTTAGGATTAGGATCAAGATGTAAGATAGACTGCTACAGTTTTCTGGAAACACACACAAATACATCATGCAGAGAAAAAAACCAATGCAGAATCAGTGATTACTACTCAAATGTAAGAAAAAAATCATGTTTTCAAATAATAAAAACTCCAAAATAATCATCTAATAACAAATTTTATAGAAACTGGTAGCAGCAAATGACCCAAAGCAGTGCTCCCACTTAGGAGAATACAGGCAAAAAACCTGTTCACATAGCTCATCCAGAAGCACGTTATCAACACAAGTGTTATGCCCAGTTAATCTGGGATCATGCAGATGCAGCATAAGCTGCCTGTTGTTCAACTAAGGGTGCCTAAACTGTTCAGTAATGGGGGAGCTGTTATGTACGACACATGGGAGGAAAAAAGCACACGGTTCTGTAGAAATCAGAACCTATATGACACAGAATACCATACAGAGAATAGCTTCCTAACATGCCCAGATGATATATAGGTAAAGAGAACTGGAAGGTACAAACTCAACTAAATTCAACCAAGCATTCAGAAGACAACCATCTCTCTGCTTACAGTTCCCAGTGTAGGCTATATTTATACAGGAGGAGGTTCTGCAACGTTTGTTTTCATTACTGTTTGGATTCTTACTGCAGCAGACAACAACAATATAAAATAAAGATGTCTTCCCACTTTCTCGTAAATCGTTGATATGCTGTACTAAGAACAATAATGACATTTGTTGTTGACATCAAAGGTCACAATTATCCTGAATAAAAGTATTGTTTTCATCATTGTACTATCTGTAAAACAAGGATTTTTATTTATTTTTTTTTATATCTTTCAGTAACATCATCAGAACAGCTTGAATAGCAGTTACAGCAACTGGGAAAAAAGGAGAACCTAGAACATCACATTTGCCAACAAGATTAAAATTGTTTTGCCATAGAATTGTTCAAGTAAGACGGAACAACATCACTCTTCAGGAATTAATTTAATTTTTTGCTTCTCTGCATTGGAAACTAGCATGCTTAGGACACTGAAAATCAAATGCATTGCCACATTTGCAGTGCTCCTGCTACTATTTCAGATTTGCAGTTTGGTTCAATGATATATGGAAGTCGCTAATTATTAACGGGCCTGCACCTTTCAGCACCACTCAAATGGAAGGTATTTATCTCCATAAATTATGACTTTCAACCATGTTCTTTGCAACAACATTTGTATTAATTACATATTAACTAATTTTCAGCACTGTGAATGACAATGAGAACCCTCCTCTAGTGTAAAGTTTAAGTCAATTTCTTTGAATTTTACATGGGCCTGCAGGATTAGAAAAACCTTATTCTCAATATCCTTACAGGTTATCATTGTCTTCTCATTAATTCCTTCTTTCATTTAATTCCTATTATGTTATCCACATTGGATATCAAGATATTCCAGCAAATTAGTGTTGTTGCATCTCTATCAGCCAGGTAGCTAGCTTCCATGGGTTAGAAGACTTAATCGTCACTGGTTAGGAGATCAATTTCTCTAAGTTCCAATCCAGTATTAATGTACACAGCTTTCCAAATAATACTCAGTAGTGATAATGGATTTAATCTCCTGGAAAACAGTTTAGTAAGCCTAAGAGCTAGTGGCTAGTTTCCTCTTTGAATTGTTTCAGGTCTTCATCTAATGCATGCTAACAGGAAACATGGACATCTTCAAGAAACACAGGATCTTTTTGATCAGATTTGCTACAGAAAAGCATCAAGAACAAAACATTCAGATAATGTGTTATACTGCTGAGAAGACAGCATTAAAAAAAAAACAAACCACCAAAACCTCAATTCTCTGCAGATAAGTCAGAAGTTTAACACCAACTTTGGAACCGCTTTTAATTCATCACTTAAATACAGAGTTCTAGCAGAAAAAGAAAAAAAAAAAACAAACCAGCAACAAAAAAACATGTCTTATAGTAACTGAAAGCTATGATTACTGGAAGGTTATAATTAGTGGAGAAAGCACTAAATTGTATCAATTAATAATCACAACTTTAGGCCCACAAAAACATAACTGAGAACAAAACATTGTAACTTGGATGTTAGAAGAAGAACAAATCTTTGTTTACAAATCACTAATTATATTTGTAGGCTGCAAATCTGTAGTAAGTTCCAGGGCACACAATATTGAACGAGAAAAGAAAAAAAATCTAAGGGCAAACTTCTTTGTCCAGTAAATTGCAAACTAAATCTTTGTATTCATATAAAAGATGTTACACTTCCAAAGTCGCCAAACACAGCTGGGCCACAGTGTTAAATCTAACTGAAAGCAGGATCAAAAATTGATGAAAAAAGAAAATATGAAAATAACACCAAATACCTGCCACAATGATGCTACAGAAAAACATGAAATGTTAAAACAAAAGACCAACACTAAGCACAGATTTTAAGTAAAAAAAAAAAAAAAAAAGTAATACACATAACAAAAAATTATTCCAATCTTGGAAGAGTATTCCAAAGACCATATATTTAATAAACTCTAACACTCAACTCAGTAGATAGAACTCAATACTGCTAAATTATTTGCCACTCACTTATTTGTACTGGAGTACTATACTGAGTAGTATAAATGAAGAGACTGTTACCTGAATGAAAAATCATTATATTAAATTATCATTTCATACCATACAATCTCTGTCTTTGTTAATCTAACAAACTAGAAAGTAATGAAGCAGACATGGTGAGGAAAAGACTAATTGGTCTAAACTACTCTTAAGGAGTGGCTGATGGTAAAACCCTGCTGAAAGATCTTAGCAGAGTCAAACCCCCCATAGCATTGGAATGATTATTATGTATATTATCCTAATGTTACAGAAACCAGATATCTCATCAGGCTGGACAACATACCAACAATGAAAAGCAATTGTCCTACAAATATTTCCCCAGATCAATAATACAATTTCATGGTTGGATTCTGATATTCTTAGTAAGAATGCATCTATGAGGTGATGAGCAATTCTGATGAAACAACACCAGTGATACGAGTCATCTATGACTGTATTACCCGAACTAAAATAAAAGCAAGTACATGTTTTGCATAACATTTAGAATCAAGATATAACTTGATTATAAAATAAAAAAATAAACAAAAAACTAAGGAATAATGTGAAATAAAGATATTATCTCCATTTTTATCTGTCAAATGAAAAGGCAAACAAATGAATAAATCAAACAACCTCCTAACAAGTTTAAGACTTCGTAAAATATGAGAAATGTAGAAAATCATGAGTATAGCTCAACTGCCTTCAGCATATTGAAAGCAAAATGTCTACTTAAGTTGAAACTAACCTTCCTATGTAAAGCAGAACTTCTCCATCTCTCTGACTCACTTCTACATTTATTCCCATGTTTCTCAAGTTCACACAGATTGTTAAGCACAATGATGCTTCAGGGCCAATACCAATGCATGCAGAGACCTTGTATTAAGTGTTTATATCTTTAGAATTTCAGAGACTGGAATGTGATGAGTTTGAGTACTACCTGTAGACAATTTTTTTTTTTACAGTTTTAAATCTAACATATAACTAATACTAGATGAAGTTCACTATCTTTTTGTAACATTTTGTTCAATTTAAAGATGCTAACAGATGCAAACTAACAGATGTACAGTGCATATGTTTTGTTTAACTTACGTATCTTTGTGATCCATCATATTCACATCTCTCAATTTTTCCCAAGCTACCATCTGAAAAGTAAAGTTTCTCCGCCCTATGATCAATGGTAAGTCCATTTGGTGTCAGAATATCTGTGCTAATGATAACCTGTGCATTTTTGCCTGAGAGGGTAGATCTCATGATGCTTGGGAGCTGCTCATTCCAGTTAGTCCAAAACATTAAGCTGTATTAAAATCAAAATAATAAAGAAAACAATAAGATACATTTTATAATTTAATTCTCTTCATGAAATGAGCAACAACAACAAGTCTTCACAGACAATTATGAATAACATCTCTAAGTAACTGTGATAATCAATGGTGAATAAGAAAATACAATATCCAGTATTCTTTAAATAATATTGGTTTCATCAGTTCATTAACTTGCATAAGACTACTGATTTTTCTCTTCCTGAGCCTGCTTAATTCTGACCATCTCTATGCTTATCTACCAATAGAGATAAGTATAACCTGTGAAACAATGTGAACTTTCTGCTAATGTGCATTTCACTGATTTCTACTGGAAGAATTCACCTGTTTACATTAGCTGACTTTTCTTGAAATGTAATGTACCATGAAAATGTGGTCAATATTTGATCTTAAACATAAAAGAGACACAGAATGCTATAGCTTAATTCCGCAATTGCTATTAAAAACAGCAACTTATACTAAAGTTTGCACACTAAAACAAGAAGCTTTGAAGGGTTCATTTGTATGAGCTGACTGTGAAACAAAGAAGTAAAGAGGTGTGGCTGTGTTCTTGATATTAGCTAAAAACCAACATCTGATTAGAAAGATATAATACATACTTTTGACATTCATCTAGAGCCAGTACGTGTGGATGATCATCTTCAGACATTGTGATCACTGCTTCCCGGTTGAAAGCTCCTCGACGTCTCTGGTCAACGGTGTGTCTTGTGATTGAGGACGTGGTTGAACTGGTCCAGTATAGAGTGTCCCAAGCTCTGTGATAAGCAAGCCCCTCCACTGACCCAACATCTGGAAGACATGGTTATACATAAAGAGGAAATAAAACTCCTTATAAAAAGTTCTGTTTTTCTTGAATTTGATCCTGCAAAAATCACAGTTAAAATATTTCAGCCTATTACTCTATCAGTTCTTCTACACGCTTGTTTTTTTTTTATCCCTGAAACCAAAGTTATATTATTTTTCTTATACTTAAAAAATTAAGAAAACCCACAACTAATACAAACAATAAAATTTGGAAAGCAAGTTCAATACTAACAGACTTATTTATCAATTTTATTTATCAATTTATCCATTATATCATGTATCGAAATAATATTTTCACTGCAGTATCTCTTATAATGTAAACAAACTAGCAACAATAACCTGAAATAACAACCCACTAGCCATGATATCCTGGCAGTAAGTTAGTCACGACTTTTGACTTCATGTAAGCAACGTCTTGGGCATGTTTTAACTAGTTGTACCAGTAAACTTTATCTTTGGATGCATTTTGCAATACAGATACAGATTACATTAATAGGAATCAAAGTATCCCTCCATAACAGTCTCTTATATAACACCTGAAACATACTGAAGAAAGAACCTCTGAATGTTGCAGCATCGATACATTGTTTTAATACACCACAATACAATATTTTTTCCCCTGTAAAAATGTGATTTAGAAACAAAAGCAAACGTTACTAAGCAGCTAAAACATATACTTAACATCCAAAATAGATAAATTGCAACTGATACCAGTGTAAAAAAAAATGAGACTGAGAAATGGTAATTAATTCCAACCATTATTTTTGAATTATTACAAAACTGCACACTGATTACTTATTATTTTATTAGAAACAAGTAATTTTAGACCAGAAGGTTTATACAGCTATTAATGGATTACAGAAGACAAAACCTAAAAATATAATGAGGTTTACATTATGATGATTATTACAGTTTCCTCTTGACTTGATGGAAGATGTAATATTTTACCATGCTTTTCATACCCACAGAACTGGAAGTGTACAAATAAGCACGCATTAAGCTGAAAGTGCCAACATTAAATTAAAGCCAGAAAGTAAGCAATTAATCAGCTGTTTTTTTTTGTTTGTTTTGTTTTGTTTGTTTGTTTTCCTATTTCACTTTCTAAAGCATCTGGAGAATTTCTGATTACATTTTCATGATGTGTCTTTAGAAAAGTTGCAGCAAATTTCTTAAAGAAAAAGTAGAAGAAATTGATTACTCTCGTTAAAGGGAGGTGAATAGAAAGAGTATTTCTACTGAAGAAGGTGCATTAATGAGCAAAGGATACATTCAGCTCACTTTATCGTAACTCCAGAAAGAGAGTAAATTTAGAAATGGGATTGAAAGCAATCTGAAAATTACAGTAACTTCTGACCACTGCAAAAGTTACCCTCTAGATAAGAATTCTGGTTGTAGAAAAGATTGATGGGTTACAAGCATTCTTAAAGTACAGTTAGGATTTGATGCAAATCGTAGCTTTCATATAAAAGACAAGTATTAGGGGAAAAAACAATCAAACACATTTCCCTCATGTAACATTTTGAATTTCTATCAACTTCAGCTTTGTTACTTGTCTGAATCTGTCATGAGTTTTGAAAACAAATTGTTTGTATGCTATACGGTAAAACTATTCTGCACTAGACAAAGGATAATGATGTTGCTCCTGCCACAACTGCAGTGATTACTGCGTACTTGAAATGTAAGTTGTGCTTAAGTCCTTATTCTACAGAAACCAGGTTCCCATACAATCACACTACAAAACTGGACCAGTGCCTCATAATGCAACTCCAAACCAACATCTGCAATACATCAATACACATTCTCCTTTATTTGTCAACAAACTATTTTTCAGTTCTATCATGTTTCTCAATTATGGAATTGAATAATCCAAACACATTTGTTATTTTTAAGAAACGTGATTCTGTAGGTACGGTGATTTCAAATTCAATGACAAGTCCAGAGAGTAAGCACACAAGTGAACCAAGACTTAGATAATTTCATACAATGGAAGGCACTGTGTTCATATTAGCATTAGTATGATCTGAATGAATATAAACAGTACTTCTTGCAGGCAAATTTTCACTGTATTTAATAATCAATACCAATGTATTTTTTCAAATGTTATTTCTTGACTAAGATATACATTTTGTTTAAGATGTTAGTCATGAAACTCAAAATTCATATAAGCCAGTTATCAGTAAAGGACAGAAATAGCCCTAAAAATGCTCCTCTTGCCATCTGCAGGTGGCTCTCATCAAAACTAAAACCTTCTACCAACTTCATATTGCCAAGGAAAAGATACTGGAGAAGTTGCAAGCAACCACACTTCAGTGTCATGGCATTAGCATTTTGCACCAAAATTATTTCTTATTTATTTGTTTCTTATTCTGTATGGGATGTTACAGAGCACAAAGGATTTTTTTTTTCTTGTTGCACTACCTGTTACTTTAAAATATATGCAAAATATACTGTCATCTTATTTTATGCTACAATTGGAGGATTCAATTCCAAATCTACTGACAGGATGAAAATTAGTGATTTGTTTGCTCTCAGCCTCATATTTTCACAGCGTCATACAATATTCTGAATTAGTAAAGCATAAAGAAACTGGAAATGAAAAGAAACACATTTGTTTCACTGACACATTGAATTAAAACAGTGATGGCATTAGATGCCTACAGCACTGATTAAATTTATTCTAGGCATGAAGCAACAGTTTATGATTTTCACATGAATAACATACTTAAATGAAAGGAACATTAATACAATATGATATTAATATACAAATACTCACATTATTCACCTGCCACTGACATTCTGAATTAAATCAGTAATGGGGTGTATAACTGATTAAATATCTACACAAGAGAATGCAACAGCTTATGATTTACAAAGGCAATGGTAGAGCGATCACATCATTATGTTGCCAAATGCTATCTATCACTTTTACTGAACTTAACGAAGATGGATTGTATACCGCAGATGAGAAGCGGCCTATAAATACTGTCATGCTGATCTTCATCTGACTTTCTCAGGGAACAGACAAGCAACAAATCAATAACTGAAGAACTCAGTTTAGATCTCCCTCATTACTGCAAGTACAAAATAAATACTTAAGGGTGTAAAATTTAAATTATCTAATAGTTCTTGTCATCGACTTTTGGTAATGTATATACAATTTCACACTGTCCTGGATTCTTCACTTAAAGTTCTCTAGATATCTCACAGTCAAAATTTACCTCATTTTTAATGTATAAATTCAACTACTTTATCCATTTAATTTTATATTCTTACACACCCCTTCTGTTTAGCAAGGTTGTAAAGGCAAAAAAACTGTAATCATCATTAAACAAAATAATGATTTTTATTGGTGAAAAACAAAAGCAAAAGAGTAAAATTGGACACAAATAAGACTTCCATATCAGAACACTGAAGAGCTTAACATTAAACATCTTTTTTAATTTCATCTCCGAACTGGCTTTCACAAATCCCTTATCAGGATAAAGTCTAATTGTCTAAATGGATTGATCAAAGCAGATTGACAAAAAGCAGTACAAACAACCTATATTAGATTATGACAACAAATGATCACTACTTGATGTGAGGTGAAGGCCTTACAAACATCAAAAAACAAACAAACAAAAAAACCTGAAGAAACTAAATGCTCATTAGAATTTTTTATCATTGTTTCCCTTCTACTTCATTCTTTACATTGCCAGAAGGCAGGAAATCATAATTATACTTCGTTTTGCCTTTGACACAAAAATTAGAGATTGATTTAATTTTCCATTTCTTCTGTCATCAATTACTTGAAGAAGGCCATAACATATTACCTTGTAAAAAAAACCTTAGAAAAAATATGATGTAAACAACTCTGGACTACAATAACCAATTAATTCATTATGCTACTCAGCCTAAGAATACTGTTTTATGTTATGGCACATGCAAAGTTTGCTAAAATACACCATAAGTCACCAAATATTATATCATTTTTCTATATATCTAAAATATAAAATCATGTTGTAATCTGCATTACATAATTGCACATTAAAGATTACTAAATGCAATAAAATAGACTTCGGGTTCTTCCAGACAAAAACTACCTTAAGACACTTTAAGTCTCTCCACAGATAAAAACTTCCTATGCTTTCAAACTTACTGCAGTAGACCTGAGTTGAAAGCATGAACATTTGTTGTAAACTTAAGAGAAACAAAATTACTTCAGAATTCCAAAAACAAAACAAAACCAAACACTCAATTGTATAGAAAGAAAATTGTAATGTTGCATCATACAAAAACTTCACTGAGTTTGTAATGACAATTAAAACCACAGTTTATGTTTAATTAACACTCAAAACACAGGTATTAGATAAATGTTCACAGAACGTTTCTTAAATATTCAGAAAAAAGCTACTGGGTAAATTTCTTTCAGGATTTATAACATTGATTTAGTCTTTATCAGTGAAGATATATAAAATATTGTACACAGTTACTATACTTGTGATAAAGTACAGTGTGAACGACAGGCAGATGCCTATGTAGTGAGACGCTTATAGTCCACCAGCAAACATATGTAGGTCTGTAGAAAACACCTGATGAGACTATTCAAGCTAGGAATCATTCCAGTTAAGTATGAAAAAGGTTACAACATGCAGCTCATGATTTGAATCATAGTTACATGATTAAATCATCCAACTGAAAAGCACATGACAGATTTTTATCATATCTATATCAACTAATTGAACAATGGGTAAGTATAGGATATATGGGTATTTCTGTATAAGGAAGGGCATTGGATACTGTCTAATCTATCAGTGGGACAAGGATGGTAAACCTTAGTTTGGAGCTGGGGAAGGTATGTGAAGCTGGGTGTTTAAAAGCTGATCACCCATCAACACTCAGTGAAAAGTAGCATGCTTACTAAAAAGGGGTTCACTAATCCATGGAGTGTAGATAATGCAAACAGGATGGAGAAACCAGAAGGAAAGACTGAAAGGCTCAGTCAGGAAGTTGTACAGCGTTCATGGAACATCTTGCTCATTTTCAGTTTCCTCACAGAGACCAAGACATACAGTATTTACTATTACAAACATTTTTAGTTACCCTAGCAGAGCCCTGTAAAACTCTCAGGTCAAGAAATAGGTGATTCATAACAGCATTTAAAATTTTAGATTATTTTTGTCAGCTATCAGCAGGGGAAGGTTTTCTACATTTCACAATGGAATTCAGCATCTGAATCAAATAGATGAGCTCAGAAATTCACAAAAAAACACTCTAAGATCCTGGTCATTTTTACCTGAATGTGTACAGAACATGTAATCAATTCTTTTAAATTCAAGAAATATTGACTGTGGGAACAGTACATTTGTTTCAGAGCTTTGTTTATATATGTTGGGTTTCTCTTTGGCTCTCAGTTAACAGCACATAAAAAAAATATATATATCTGCATAACAGAGAAACACACAAATCAGGCCGTGATACAGAGTACGGTAATAATTTCATGTGATAAACAGCATTTAACTATCAAGTTAGGTGCTTGTTATTAAGTATAAAAACGATTTATTAAATATATTCTTATATTCTTGTGTAAGCCATAACATGGCTTTACATTGAAGCAGCCACAGCTGCTGATGCAAAAATTTGCGTGTGTAAAAATTTACATCAGTAATAATTTGAGGGCAATGTGGAAAGTAAAAGTAGTCACAAGCTGTTTCAACTCTTCATGAATCATCTCAGATTTAATAGGCAAACAGCACCTTTCCTGAATACTGAGCTTGGGAACGCTAGTGACATTCTGAACTGAGAGATCAGTATATGTCAGTTCCCATTATGAATACATTTTAGAGTTTCATATCATGAAATCTACAAAATATATACTTATAGAGTAACTGTTATGTACAAAGTTTGAAAACGTTATCCCTCTACAGCAAATTATTTACTGCATACATTGTAAATTCTATCCACTAATCACAGTACGCAGCCATGTACAGAAACAAAATGTGATAAGCCAGACATTTTGGTTTCTGCAAACAAGGCAGCAGTTATAATAATAGCTTTAGATTTTACTTCTTAAATGTCTCGGGCTTTACAATAGCCTCCCACTTTTCCTCCATTAAAAACTGAAAGTCATTGGGACTATATCATATACAGTTAGAATGAATGCAATTCATTTACAAAATGAAAAGCAACAATATTAAAGTATTTATTTTTAACAGATTAAATATTTCTTTCTCAGCAAAGAAAGTTCAACAACTAAAAGGACCCCATACAATGTGCCAAATTTAATGCTTTGTAAGAGAAATGGGAATATAAATGCCTTTTTGACAGTTAAATTGGACCCATTTAGTTAGAAAGAATAGTAGCGAACATTGGAGCACCTTTAAAAGATTCAGACTGCAAAAAGCCTTACAATACATCACAGGACCTGACACTTTATGTTAGCAGTGAATAAATTTTTTACCTTCTATAGTCACTAGTGCCTGAAGTTCAAAACAGAAGCAGCATTTTTTCACATAACACTCCCTTTTATACTGAGAAGGATGTTACGCCAGCAAAATGTCTTGGTGTCATTGTTTACACAGTTAGAAAAGAAACAGTGTATACTGAAAGTATACCATCTTAATACTGTTTCCTCTGATTTGCTTTATTTTGCTTTTCCTCCCCTTTTCTTTCCCTATGCTTTAATTACCAACTTCTTCACTTATTTTCTTGCTACTGTTGCATCAGTACATTAAATCTACTTCAGTGTTGCACTCTTCTACAGACATATGTAGACAAATTTTGGAATCATCTCAAACCTCTATGTAAGAAAAAAAAAAAAAAAAGGGGGGGGGACTGCATTCAAACTTAAAGGCAAGGACACAATTGGTATTCATGGTCCAACTAATTGTTAGCTCCATCAAAACCCCAAAGAATCTGCCACCTTATGATCAGCATACCATCTTCCTTTAACTTTCTCTATTTCAAACTGGAACCTCCAATTTCAGGTAGAAGAAGATTCTCTTCAGATCATCAACTCATTAAAAAGAAAATCAACATGCACTTTCTTAGTTGAAAAAATAAACAATAGTCATTGGAAGATGTGGTATGAGGAGGAGTAAGCATGTAATATTAAAAATCCTTTATATCAAAAACATCTTAGTTTGAAAATGAAAAAAGTCTCAATGGAAACAATGTTAAAATTACTCTGATAAAAATATATGAAATATCTTATTGTTCGAATAACAGAAAAGCTGAGAAGTTTGAAATGGTAGTATTGTTCTGTCTACATATGTAGACAAAGGAAAGAAAATTAGTGTAGAATTATCTCTGAGCTTATTCTGAGAATAAACTCTACTGTTTCAAATGAGATTGATAACCTGCAGCAATTTAAACAAGTCAGATTTCCATGTACCTCCTTACGTAACCCTGTGCCTTTAACTTTCCATGACTTCTATTCTTTCTTTTCTGTTCTTTCTGTATAATGTTCCATTACCTCATTTTAACCTAGAAAGTATGTATCAGGATGAATTTTCCAAATGCAATGCCTTTTACCATGTTTTGTTTCATACAGGACTACCATTAATACCTGGAGCTACAAGTGTAAATACAGTATGGTGTAACAGACTCCTGAAGATTTTATAGGGCAACAGGACAAACACACACACACACACACACACAAAACCACCAACAGATGAGAATATAGCTGACTTAAGTCACAAGTGAGAAGCAGACGCATTATAACCTGTCTAACTGTAAGAGTGATATTCACAATTAAAAAGTAGAAGATTAAGAAGAAATTAATGGGTGGGACCACAAAGTACATACATGCCACTTATTTCTCCATAGTCTGATACCTCTAAAGTGCCAACTTAAAGCAAAAAAACAAAACCAAAAAAAAAAAAAAA
>PPHD01000151.1:17695-37273 GCA_002909625.1 Bambusicola thoracicus
AAAACAAAAAAAAAAAAAAAAAAAAAAAAAAAAAAGATTTTGCATTCTTTTTTGAAAGGAAAGACCAAAGACCAAAATCAAAACAGATTATTTGGACATTAGCCACGAGACAACATAGAATAGACTATACTGGCAAGTTCAAAAGATGTCCACAGACTGGATTAAACTCTGCGTGATGCTACAATAAAAACAACACAAGCAATACTCAGTGGTGAGGGGCAATTCATTACCCAAAAGAATTTGTCAGAAATTACAGCCAGGAACAAGGTGATTTTTCAGAAATCAGCAGCCAAGAAAGATTAACTCGATCCAGTTACTTACGGAGAGTCCCTACTAACTTACTGACCTAAGAAAATAAAGTTCGAAACACTTACTCTAAAAACCTATGCTGTACAGAAATAGAGATGTTAAGGTATGACATACTGTGCACGTGCTACAGTGTTGTTTGCTTTTGTTATTTTGTTTTCCTGTCACTGCTCCTTCCTGCTGAAGACTGAACTCTACCAGGTACTGGGATCATGGTGAGTCTTGAATCTGTTTTTAGTGAACTGGAACAAGTTGTTCATATGCTGTAAATCTACTTTCCCTGGGCCGAAAATGTGTTAGCTAATGGGTTGTTTATGAGTTGCAAATCTGTTCAGTGAGGTGAAAATTTGTCAGATAATGGGTTGTTTATGAATTCTAAATCAATATTCAGTGAGTCGGAACTATGTTAGATAATAGCTTGCGTATGGGTTGTAAATCTGTTTTCAGTGAACTGGAAACATGTTAGATAATGGGTTGTTTCTGGGTAGTAAATCTATTCTCAGTGAGCTAAAAACATTAGATAATGGGTTGCTTGTGAGTTGTAAATCTGTTTTTAGTGAACTGGAAACCTGTTTAATAAGGGGCTCTTTATATATCTTAACTCCGTTTTTAGTGTGCAGAAAAATTCAATAATGTCTTGGTTTTGAATGGCATATCTGATTTCAGTGAGGTAGAAATGCATCCGCTAATGGATTATTTATGAGAAGAAGAACTACAATCATTGAACTAAAAATCTGGGACAATAACATCTTGTAAATAACGTGTTTTATTTTCACTATCTGACTTTAATACTGAGTAAGATTTTGTCCGATTTGTAGATCTCAGCTTAATGAGGTGGAAAGGAGTTGAACATGTGTAAGAATCACACCAGGTAATTCTCATGTGGTCTCGTATCCCTTTCCAATAAAGGAAAACTTGCCAAAAATACCTACTAATCATTTAGGAGGAAAAAAGATAGCAAAAAAGTCAAAGCTGTTATTTTAAAACAAAACATTAGTGAAACCTGTCAGCTGGATTCCATTTAATAGTTTCTTCTAATCATACATAGCCAACATGGAAGTTAGAAAATGTTCTGTCCTATAGCAAATAGAATGCCTGATGTCAAGGAGTCTTTGCATTGTCTTTTTTCCTCCTTAGGAATCACTGTTAGTCAAATACTACTACGGTATCAAAGAGCTCGACAAACTGTTTCCTGTTTACATGGATAGAAAGTCTCTGATTGTGGAAAGAAAGGAGAAGTGATCAAAGAACATCAGTTTAAAATGCATGACTCAATACAAAGTGGTTTTAAAACATACAAAGGAGAAGTAAAGTAACACATACTGTGTGATAATCAATCTATTTACAGAAACAAACGAACAAAACTTGAAACACTCCTAGAAAATAACTTTTTCAGAGCTATATCCTAAGCATAGACATTTTTGGAAGAACGCAAAATTTCATCTGACATTTAATTATTCAGCGCGCTGATTCTGATAATGAAAAATGAAATGAGGCATATTAAGATTACAAGCAGAAACACTTCCTAACTATTTCCTAAAAGTATAATTCTCAGCTGTGGAGTGTTTTTAGTTCTTGCACATCAGCCTATCATAAAGTAATGAGGGATAGTTTATTGTCCTTTTCAAAATCCAGTTTGCATCTGCATTGCTGCTTCATCACTTTTTCCTGTCCGTTTTAAATTTAGAATTTGCCAATGGTTTTCTGTGTAATAATTTTCATTATATCTTGTAACACCTAAGTTAAGATAGCGTTGTACCGTCCCCATGTGGGTGAGTGGTTGTCTCATGTACAGCTAGTCTCAGCTCTGAATCCCTAGGTCTTCATGCTTTCCTAAGAGTAATGAATACATCTTGACAGTATTTAGTTTCTCACTTTTGTATCTCAATATGGATATCATTAACTCCTCTGAAATATGCACACATACATACTTGAAATAAAAATTAAAAAATAAAGGTGATGTATCATATTTGAAAGATGCTTTTCCAGTCATTAACATCAGCAGTTTCCATTACCAGGAATACCTTTTCAGAACCACAGGACAGAGGTGCATAATGATAACAATTATCCAGTTTAAGTCGTAGAATGTTATTTCATCACTTTCCAGATATTTGCTTCTTTCTTTTCTAAAAATATTTCTGTTAACACACAGCAGCAAAGGGCAATACATTCTACACCACATATACTTCCATGTCTTCCAGTTACGCTTTGGTCCTGTTAATATTTCCCCCAAATACCTAAATGCAGCAGTGCAACTTTTATGACATCAGAAACTCAGATGATAATTATCTACCACACAGGAAGAAAAAAATGACGTAACACCTGAAACATTATGGAAAAGGGCTACCAAAACAATCAAAGAGGAGAAATAATAAATATATACTTACAGATGAATGAGACTATTTTAGAAAAATTATATCCAAACAGAAATGCAAGGTGGCATAAGATTCTACCATTTAAATTTTTCTTGGACTGATATATAGATTTTTATTCCTAGGCTTTATTTCTCATTCAGCCTTGAATGCCTCAATTTCAAGTTTTACCAAGGCAAACTTAAGTTCACATTGCACTGAAGTTAAGCTAGACTTAGTGATGATATTGATGTTGATTTCTTGAGGAGCTACAGACTTCAAGTATTCAGAGGCAAAAAAAGTTTCACAGAACTCTCACTGTAACTGTGGTGAATGAAGGTATGGTGAACATTTGAAATTACTCAGTAAGGTTCTCTGTAAAAAAAAAATAAGGCTCTTCCTATCACTGGACAGAAGTCACTTTTCTTGAGCTGATTACAAGAATGGTGTCAGCTGGACAGATTGCAGTACAAATGGTAACAGTTGTTGTATATACTTATATTATGGTAAAACTTTAACATTTTTACCCTATCTAGTCAACATTTTAATGACTTCACAACTATGAAGTCAATCTTATTTTTAAATAACTTTTCATTATATGGGTGATTAAAAGAAAATATTTTGGCAAATAAAATTTTTACTTACTTTCTATTAGCACTTTCCTGCCAGCCCAGTTGTCTTTAATAACTTGTATATTTCCAAAGTGTGCATCACTGAAAAATATCCGATTAGTACCTCTTCCTTTCAGATTGTAGTCAAATGCAAGAGCGATCACATTTTTGAAGTACTCTGGATTTTCGTATGGCCTTACTGGTGAATTTAAGTTGTTTTCATCTGAAAGATGTATGCTTTTTAATATTGTCCTTCCTGAATATAAGAGGTAACCTTCATGTCTTAGGCAGGTAATTCCATCTTCCGCAAGATAGCCATGTGCACACGCACAAGTTCTTTGTGCATTTCCTCGATAAAGACAGAGTTGATGACATCCACCGTTATTCTTGGCACAAACATTAGTACCTGTATGAAAGAAAGAAAGAAAAAAAATCTGTTCTATACTATTACCTGTAGCTAATGTAAATCAAAATGTCATTTTTTTAAATTCCAAGAATTCTTCTCTTAAACTTTTTCTACAATACAATTGAACCGAAGGCCAAAGCAGTAAAGAATATAACTTCAACAATGAACTAAATCCAATTTTAGAGTATACACAATCTATGAGAAAATGTAATTAATATTATTCCAATTCACAAGATTACATACTTTATAAAAACAAAATAAATAGATGTTTCCTCTATGTTCAGATAAAGACTTGGATAGAGACTATTACGAGTTGTTCCAAGTGTTTCAAAAGATTTTTTTTTTAAAACACCTGTTACTGACAAAGAGACAAATTTGGATACCATCACAATACCGTAGCGTTCTTAATGTCTGTCAAATGAAAACAGGTACAAAAGTGTTCCCTTTTATTCTCTGTTCTTAATGAAAATGTTTCCTGACGTTTTTGTTTTAATTTACTCTAAAACCTGACTTTAAAAACTTACTCTCTGACAAGGTATACTATTAAATAATCATTGTCACATTAGTAACTTCAGTGACATAAACTACACTTGTTAAAAGCAATATTTAAAATTGCAGTAATTGTCAATAATTAGGATCTATTTACCTTCATATTTTTTTGGACTATGTATGAAATAGAATAGTTCGTTCAGACAAATAAATTTTTCTGACAGCACTTTCCGTATAACAACTCAGCTCTCTCAGTACAGTCATTTCCCTGTTTCTGAAAGTTTTCTAGATAGTGAAGGAGAAAAAAACCACACACTTTAAATAGTTTCTGGTAGAAAGCCACTGTCACTGTCAGGGAACACGTAGTGTCTGAAAGTACCGTTGACTGAATTTTTTAACTGCTACATTCCAAGCTAAAGATACACTTAAGTAAAAGCAATGGGGAATGAGAGTTAACATTAGCAGTGTTGAATTTTGACAGAATTATGAGAAATGGTGCACTGTAATCATGCAAAAATACGTGGAGAATTATCTGCACATATTTTTGCTTGTGGATTCTTTTAAAAACTCTTTTGAAGCTTTATTAGGCTAGAAAAGTTAATATCTGTTTGGAAGGATGAGAGTTTGAGAAGAGAAAGGCAAATATATGGAAGAAATCCTAAAGTTTCTAAAATCTCTCTTTGTAAACTTCAGCCCTTCCACAGTTCACCAGCTCTAAGTATCTGTAAAAGCAGCCAGCTATAAAAACAGATTAATTAGGGCATATCCCTTCACACGTGTAGAATAGAACAAAAGGAGAAGAATCTCCTCATGAATAGCACTGCAGCAGGGCTGGCTCATCAGAAAGGGTAAAACAGGTGTTTGAAAAAAAAAGCATTGATCACTTCTCAATCAGCACAGGTTGTTTGTGTGGGTTTTTTTTTCTTTGCTTGGTTTTGTTTGCTTACTTTTGTATTTGTTTGTTTTAATAAGAGGTCAGGAAACTAGCTAATTACTTTTCCTTTTTAAAGGAGCATTACCTACTTCTAGTTCAGCAAACTTTAAAGTATACATAGATAATATGTAATAGAGTGATACAGAAAAAAAAAACATTCCAAAAGTATTTTTCACCTGTTTTTTTCCCTTTTGTCCTCCTGGCTCACTGACAGCCCTCCCAAAGACATTAACCATTTGTACCCTAGTAAAATTTGAAAAATGTATTAAAAACTCATTCAGTTATGTTTTTCGAACTAACATCAAAATTTTTTTTAGTCTCAGTAACCATTTCTCCCATTCCTAATGCAACCAAATCTGTCAAGCTAGCAATAAAAATCATTACATATAGAGAAGCATTTGTAACCAATTGCTCCATTTTCCTAATTCTATACAGAAGGCCCTTCCAAGCAAGCAGACATTAACTATTTCTAGCCTTGTTAAAAACAATAACATCCATTTTTTTTTCTGTGGACATTTATTATCCACAAAATGTCTACAAAACTGTGAAAATACTTGCAGAACTCCTTAGCAAAACTAACACAAACATGTTCCTTGTTCTCAAAACTATTCAAATTCATTTGAGAAAAAAATGGAAAAATGTTCTTTTTTACTGATTTTTAAATAGGTTTCCTTTAAAAATGCAGATTTATTTAACATTTTATATTTAATGCAGTTATTTAGGAAAGATGTATATAAAAACTAGATCATCAGATATGTGATGCTGTGACTAAAACAAGCTTTGAGTGTTACCAACACTAGAAGCATATTCCTATTACAAAGATCTTTAAAATACCTTTTTCAAGAAACATTTTCTTTCTGTGTTTTTTGAATATGTATTTAAAATTCCATCTGGTAGCAGCTCTAAGGAAATAATCATCATTTTTGATAGACTTACAGAAACAAATACATATTGCTTACAAAGGTGATAAACTTTTGTTGCTACTTTCTCATAAATATCTTTGCTTTTCAAAGTCCCTTCAGAATTAAAATTTTAAGAAAAATACATGAAAGAAAGATTATTCTTAGTGGGGGATAAAATTCATCAATTTCTACCCTAACTCTCAGTCAGTACATGATAATTGTCTATTCAGTTGCAAAACAAATTAAATATGAATGATAACTAACTATTTACAACCGTTCCCACACAAAAAAGCTGGACTCAAGGAATCTCAGGAAATAAATATTTGAGAGATTGAGATTGAGATTTTTTAGCTGTGAAAAAACGTACTGCTTTCCAACAGACATCTGAGACAGCCTGAGATTGCTGTTCTCTAAAGCACAATTCAAGATCCATCTCATTCCTCAGACTTGGGTGCTTTAAGGAGAAAAAAAAAAAAAAAAAAGAATGATAGGAAGTATTTTGATTTTATGCTTTTTCCTTAAAACTTTTGGAAGTTTTTAGTAGAAGTTTTACTATCTATTTTCATAGTAAATAAATCTTAGCTAAAAAAAATACTCTATGAAAAAAAATATGAAGATATAATAAAATTTATTGTCATAAATCAGTGAGTATTTAACTTTTTATATGTTTAATATACATTAAAAGTACCACCAGGTGATATTGAAACAATAGCATCCTTAAGAACAGCCAACCTTTCTCTCGTGCTCTATTAAAGACTTTCACTTCCTTCAGG
This sequence comes from Bambusicola thoracicus, assembly GCA_002909625.1. NCBI lineage: Eukaryota > Metazoa > Chordata > Aves > Galliformes > Phasianidae > Bambusicola > Bambusicola thoracicus. Next base: position 24,468 of record PPHD01000151.1, read on the forward strand.
TTTATTCCAAGGCCAGTCCTCATGGTCACAGCATCCGTGGCCTCATTCTTGTGGCCTCTTCTAATAGAGCCATTTGCATGTGCTCTGCCAAAAAAGTTGAAGATGTCTGATCAACAGTCCTCAACTACTTCACACCAAACACATGACTGAAGGGTAGTGGAAAGTTCATCTAACAGAAGGTGGAAAACCTGCTGTCATCTACGATACTGATATGCTTTAGGTTTCAGTATCAGAAATACCCTCTCTTTCGAACTGCATAGCTTTCTGTGATCCATTCTGTGACCTTGCTAAGGAATGGCTAATCCTACAAAGGTGAAGCACCTAGCACTGAAATAACATTTTGAGACTCAAATGCTTATGAAAAATAAATTACCTGTCAGACCAGTAGATGTAAGCTCCAAACACCGCAACTGAAAACATATCCACATTGCTCCCTGACAGCACAATCTCCCGATTCCCTCCACTCTCAAGGTCAATTCTTTCTATCTTGTCGGTACGAGCATCACACCAATATAATTTATTTTCCTAAAGATTAATTTTAAAGGAAACATCAAAAATCTTGTCCAAATATTTCATTAAGAGTTACTAAGAGAGCGCTGAAGTAGAAGACATATTGACTTTAATGGAACATAATAAATACTGTACATTTTAACTAACCTCATAGTCAATGGAAATCCCATTAGGCCACACAATCCCCAGGCTCACAAGAACAACCTTCTCAGATCCATCTAAATATGCCTTTCCTATGCAAGGAATCTGTCCCCACTCTGTCCAAAATAAATACCTGAAACATCACAGAAATTATCTATTAAAATTTGGCATAAAAGCAAAGATGAAAATGTGTAATACTGTCCTTCAATTGCAAACTGTCCAGAATTAACAAAAAAATGAATGCATCATTACCATCACAAATAGGTACACTTCAAAACATAATCATGCTTATACATCTTTGAATAACCTTTAGGGGATAAATGTACTGGTTTGATAAACTATTTTATTTAAACTTGCTTTTTTTTTTTAGAGTTGTTACATATGAAGTAATTATTACAATCATAATTAATCAGTCAATATGCAATTCTGTGCTTAAAGAATATAGTTTGGTGCTTGGGGGAATAAAACCAAATTAGAAATTACTGGAACATAAACTCACATCTAATACCTACTAACAAATGCTGTGATACAACAGGACGCGTATGTCTAAATAAAAAAAAGTATTAAATAGGAAAGCAGTTAGGGAATTGGTAGGGGAAAGTTGTTTTTCTTGTCTCCCTTATGCTCATGGGAAAAATTTTCATCTCACTTATCTATGTATGCACTGCTGTATACTTACTGGCACAGACACTGCTTTAAGGTGAGACACTATGATAAATTTCTGCCTTGACCTCCTACTTCTCAATCTGTTGCTTTAGATATAGCAGAATGAGGCTAACGAATCTACAGACAGTGCTTCCTTTACTGAGATTGCCAACAGCACTTTTATACATAACTGAACTTGTATTCACACATTTGCTCAGAGGTGAATATCCTTAATGCAGAATATCAACTAATTATTGACTACAGATAGCTGAGCATTTGATATTCAGTTATGCACACAATATTCTCTCAGCCTAGTTATTTAAACAAACCAATCAACATTAAATAAAGGTAACTATCAGATTTAAAAAAATCTGGAAATCTCCAAAGAAAATCCTGAAAAGGTAACACATATTGCTTAAGACATTATTGGAGCATTGATGGTTATAAATATATTGATATATTAACATCAGTAAATCATCAAATAGCATAGAAAAAAAATGAATCTTCCCAAAGATTCTCAGAAGCTCTAAAATACTTGGACCTTTGCAATGTTATGCTACCTAGCTATTTGGCATTTATACTGCAATGCTAGAAGAATGACAACAACTTTTCTAGGAACTATCCCACATATAAGTTAAGCAGCTGACACAAAGATGTAAATGACAAAATTTTGATGAGGTCCTAGAATTAACTTTAAAAAAAAAAAAAAATCTGTGAAGGAAACAAAATTGAGGCTTAAACTTCAACAATGGAAATACAAATGAAGTTTCCTGAATGTCTTCACAAAGGAGGAAGATTCAAAGTCTAAGAAATATTTCAGAATGACCTTTACTCTATTTCAAGCACAGTTTTGAGCTTTGTCAGAAAAGTTATTTAATCGTAGAAGAAAAATGGAAACCAAGTGTGTTTTAAATGACTAAGTATTCCTGATGAGGGAGAAAGACACTCCTTTCTAGAACTACACATTCATAACTTTAAATAATACTACCAACCAGCTGAATGCTGGCTGCTTCGTATGTTGGTAGATTCAATGGGCAGATTCAATGAGATCAAATAACTGCTATTTTCCTCTCCGTTCTTAAAGCTGTCAACTCAAGCTTCAAGAGAAATGAAAAACGTGAAGACAGGGCAAGGAGAGGGCAAGAAGGGAGGAACACTTTTGAACGTTTTGCCTGACAAAGGGAAAGAGATGACAATAATGCAAAGGATAAGCAGTCCTTTATCTTCCTCTATAAGGATACACATTTACTTCACTAGAAAAACATTGCTATCCTTGTTGCATGAATTAACTTTGATTATAGTCATCTGAACAGAGCACTTTGTGGCACAGTATTAAAAAATCCAAGCTTTTATGTGTTCACAGAACTTATCTAAGTATGTTATATACATGTTGAGGAAAACTACACTGTAAATGAATTACTATTTTGAAAAAGTTGGGGTGCTTTTCTGGTCAAAAGAATTTTATTGGACTCTTATGCAATATTTGGCAAAGTTTTTTTTTTTTTTTTTCCTTAACATAAAAATACACTGAGCACAAAGTAAAAAAAAAATTATCCAGATCCTGAAGAGCAACAAATCCTGAACTGTGAACAAATATGGCCAAGCAACCAGTGGTGCCAAATGAACCCAGATGTAATGATTTGTGACATAAGCAATTGCATTATGCAGAAAATGAAAACTACTTCTACATTCACCTTCACTTTTAAATACATTTCTGATCTGCAAAATACACAGTTTGCTAAAACTTTATTTCTCATAAAAGAAATTGTGGCAAGTTCCAGACAGCATTTTGCATCACTTCAAGTTGAGAAGTTGGAATTCTTCATCACTAGAGATGCAGACTCCTCTGGCTGAATACGGAAACTGCATTTCTGAACATACTGTGATATTCATTTAATTGAGCCTGGGGAAAATGAATGACACAGCTTTGTCTCTGTTTTTGGGAGGAGGTAGCTTTTCAAATGCTTCTTTAAAACTTCAATGCACACCACGCAGTTTACATCTTAAGAAGGCAACTGTAGCAGTTAAATCTGCTGAGTTGTAAATCAATTCAGAAAATACATTTCATATTCCAGTGAAAAAAAAAAAAAAAAAGATGGAAATCCTTTGCAGAATTTACTGCTTCTGTGTTACTTGTAGCTCTCCTAACATCAGCTTTATAGCCTGAAGGGATAGAAACTTCTCATTTCTATTAGAGATGCATTGTAGTCTCATCAAACAGTTGGATGAAAACTGATATAATTTTTAACAAGAGTTACCCACATGTTTATCTGACATAGCTATCAGCTACCCTGGGTAATCTCCTCGGTTGATGTAGAGTGACGTTACATGATACTGGTACTTATAACCATCAGAGAATATGCCGTTATACTATTTCATCATCACACTGAGGTCTTCATTAGCTAGTGTGACTTCTTGGATATGCTGGAATCTTAAGTACTTAACAGATTTAAGCAAGTTTCCATGCAACAGATTTGCATCAGCTAAAATGATTGTCTTAGAAAATGAAAGCTTGCACAGAGAAAATATAGTACTTCCTGCAGATGGAGACTCATGAAAATTCTAGGGATAGGTTAGGAACATTTTCTTCCACCTGGGTCCAGTTATAGCAAAATACATCTCATTACAGTTCTTTTAGGTTTTATTAAATGACTATATATTAGAAAAAAGGCCTTGATTCCTAAAAGCTTCATTGCGAATATGCAGATATTAAAAAAAAATAAAAAATATGTAGCCATAGTCATGTTACCCTTTTTCGGGGTGTACTGCAATAGATCTTGGCTGGTCCAGACCCTGGGATATGATTACATATCGGAATGAGCCGTTGAGCCTGGCAACTTCAATTAAGTTGAAGCCATGATCTGTCCAATAAATGTTACCTAGGAAAAATGTCATGAAGTTACTGAAAAAAGAAAACATCACTTCAGAAATGTTCAAATCTTAAATGCATAAATTAAAACCAACAACTAATTGCTATATTTTAAATTACACACATCTTGTATTTTAGTTTTTAGTCCTTTTAGCCTTCTGTTTTAAGGTATAAACTTGTATTGTTGGTTGTCACAATTGTGACTATCCATATGAGAAACAACACAGTTAAATATTTTTTTCAGTCTCATAAAATTGAACCCACTCCACACCAAAAAAAGAACGGAACAACCCTCAAGAAAAAACTATCCTTGTGATATACTACTAAGAAAATAATAACAATAAGTATTAGTGAATTGAAATATTGTAAATTAGTAATGAAAGTAAACCCAATTATTTACTCTTGAGCTGAAATGCAAGAGCATACAGTCAGAAGTCATAACAACACCAGACACAAATAAACTCCTACCCGCAATCCAATCCACTGCAACGCCTTCAACTCTTCCCAAGCCATTTGTAACAACATCCTCTTTCCATGTTTGGTCCCGTTTAGATCTGCTAATTTTGTTGAAACCCATGTCGGTCCAATAGATTGTATCATTACCTATAAAGACATAATGAAAACCACTGGATTGATTTAATTACTTTAGCCCAGATGTCTACATCAGTAAACAAAATTTGTAATCACTCAGATTAAGTTCTGGAAGTATAAAAAAATTTAACTAGGAAAAAAGTGATAAATTTTTAATTTAAAACTGATATGATAAGTGAATAAAAATTGGAAAAAAATACCTAATTCATTTTATGTTATAAATATCCTGATAAGCTTTTGCTAGTAATCTTTTTTTGGTGAACTTGAAATTTTGCTAAGTATGTGTACAGAACCATTAATGAAGAAGGTAGGCCAAAGGTAGAGAAGAGTGTACTGAGTTTTCACTTGTTGGTAAAAGATAAGTGATGTTTGTGTGGTGAAGCAGTCAAACTAAACAAGAAGGTAGAGGTCTGTTTTTTCCATTTTTAAAAGCGGTAGAAAATATCTAACATACATACAACAGAACATACAGAATATTTACCTGCATGGAAGTCTATGCCCACTGCAAATGAGGTTCCAGATATAGGCATTAAAGCTTCCATTTTATCATTTGGATCAAGAGGAATTCCTCTAATCCCTTCGTGAACCGAATACATAATAAATGATTCTATACCTAAGGGAAAAATCAAATAGTTAAGGAGAGCAAAATGGAGACTTTCCCTATTAGCAACACTTGAGAAATTAACAACAGAGTTTTCCTACACTGTTCCATAGTTGTCCAGAATGATATATCCAACTCTTAAAAAAAACCCCATGAATTATTATAGCTCATTTCTAATTAAATTATTAATACAGTTTTACAAAAAGAAGGGAATTATTGTTCATTCAAGCACAATCTTACAATTAATTAATACTAATGAAAGTTTAAACTAAGAAGAAACTATTTTGAATTATGAGACATTTAAGAATATTTTCAGTGCTTATCCACAGTTTAGGTATTTAGCAAGAGACAGTTCCAGATAACTCAATGAAAGCACAACACGGGACTGTATAAATTGACTTCTGAGGCATGAGATTCATCTCACCTCATTCAATCTTGCACCCATCCTTTACAAACAATAGAGAGGTACACAGTTTAAGAAAATCATGCTTTGGATACACTTTAAAAGTCTACATTTGTGTTACATTAATAACACAACAGAAGCATTGGTTTCTATTAAGTAGGAAGAAACAGTTGAAATTAATCACACCTTTTGATAAAGTTATAACAAGTACTGCGTTGCATTTGTCGCTAAAATTAAATACTGAAAGCATTTCTGACCTTTGCATGCCATGCGGTTTTTTTGGAGGTTGTAGCCTACTGTACAAACACAGGTTCTCGTGGTTTCTGATGTTGGTAAACAGAGCTGGGAACATCCACCATTATTGAATTGACAGGAATTGCTACCTGAAACATAGCAGTACAAAGAAAATAAGAGGTAACAACCTGAACAGTGTATGCTAGACTAAAAAAAAAAATAAAAAAAAAAATGTGTTGCTATTTTTTTTTTTTTCTATTAACAAAAAACAGGTAAATTCTTGGCAAAATGGAGATATGCACAAATTTTTTCAGGCTATACTGTTAGTCATATACTGTCATGCTGCACTCTTACGGTACTTATGCACTGTGAAGGTGGCTTTTTCCTTAGAATATTTTAAAAAAATAATTCAGTTACTTGAACTTTCATTTTACAGTGAAAGTACATGATAAAACTGAAAATATTCTATTAAGTTAGTGAGCAGCTATGCTGAAATATTTTCAGTGTCAGTCTAAAAAGCATCTCTTATTCTTGACCATTAACATGTCAATGACCATATTTTATTCATTCATCAAATGCTATACTAACCTTGCATCTTCATGAATTACCACTTGTCTAATATAATTAAAAAACCCTACAATGTGATCGCACAGCTCTATGCTCCTACTTCTCAACTCGAACATTTACTTTTAGTGTACAAATACTTTTTAATAAAATATTCAATATGCAGTATACATAATATAACAAATACATTTCAGAAATTTGAAGTTCAAGAATATTATTTTTATGTCCATGCTCTTTGAAATCTTCTTCCATTAAAAAAAAATGAAAAAGAAAAGCCAAAACTGGGAAAAATTTTAGTTGTTCTGTCAATACAAAACTGTAATATATGACTTTCTAGGGAACAGTTACAAAAGCCTTTCGTTCTTTCTTTTGTTCTGTGGGATTATGTTAGGACTCCTAAAATTACTCGTAGATTAACAATAAAAACTGCAAATGTTGTAGCTCAAAATACCATTCCAGTACATCAATTAATGTATCTGCCAATTACAAAGGTGGCCTCTCAACAGTATGAAATTTCAGAGGGAAAAATCTAGCAACTGTACAATGGAAAACCTTGGTGTGGATTTCCATTTCAGTAGAGACAAAGCAGAACTCTTGTTTCTGAGGGATTTCTTTTAAAAATAAATGTTAAATGATTTGTATTAATCTTGTACTTTAGAGCAAATCACTGCTACGTTCTTTAAGGATTTTGAGTTGCATTGTGTTAAGTGGTATTTTAAGTGTTCTCAGGACCATACAAAAGTATTTGGTCAACTTCAAATTTTCTTTTGTTTGGTTCCCAACTACAGATAAGCTTCAGTGACAGTTTTCTCAAGTGAAATGTAATCGCTGCCCACCATTTTCTGAGTACATTCAGTAATCCACACAGGCCTAGAAATAAGATCTTTGATAAGTAGCAGCTGCACATTGAGAGATGTAACCTTCATGCTGGAATACAAGGTGTCAAATGTCTAAAATTACTACACATCTGACAAAGACGTAATCACACAATTACCCAAAAGTCACATGTATGTTAATAAAAACAGATATTAAATGTTCCTCCCTACCTAGAAGCAGGCTAATGAGTTATTTGGACAGCTTATTGTCCAACAGGCAGCTTAGCTCCATACTTAGACTACCAATTGTCCATTAGAAATCAGACAACTTAACTTGATCGTGTGTTCTTTGGTAAGCTTCTCTGCAAAAGGAAATTTGTTTCATGGAAATCTCATCCTCATCTCTCTCAGTAGAACCATCAACACTTTGAAAGCAGCTGGAATCAGAAATAATCTATTTCTAAAGAACCTCCCAAATATCTTCATCTCTAATAACCTCCAAATTCATAAAATTATGTACAGCATGACTTCAAACTTCACATTCATATTACATCAATTCCCACTTTGCCAATTAAGTTTCAGCAGTATTAGTAATATTCCCCCATTCTTCTGCTGTATTTTCTGTCAATTTAAATGCATTAAAAGGCCTTAAAGGCAGTAGGTAATCTAGAATATTAATGACTTCATTTATTTAAATAATATTTATTTAATCTTTCAATCATTTGAGATGAGGTGCACATATCAACACTAATTTTTGCCAAAAAAATTAAACCCCGGCTCTTCATAGAACTCCAGCCATCATTAGAGTGTAAAATGTAAAGTATCTAATAAATTAAAGTACACAGAGAGACATAATCAATAATCTTAAATCCATAATTTATTCAATACTAAGATGTTTTACGGTATTTCACAATTGAATTACAATGACAATCTTTTTTATTCTAAGAACGTTTGGAAAAATAACAAGGGAAAAGATATTAGTCAACATAAAAGCTGGTTTAAAATTTACCTTGCTGTGCTGCTTTATCATATACTTTCATATGCACAACACCTGAAGTCTTGTTTCGCAGGATAGTTGGGTTCCTTCCATCTCGTTTGTTACAGGTTCCAATCTGAGCTAAATTCTGGTCTGCCCACCAAAGCTTTTTATCTGTAAAAAATTCAAGTTTTGAAAATTAAGACGAGTGATCATTATGAATTACATATATTTGAAAACTATGTAGGAAAGATCTTTTGAGCTCTTTTCTTTTGAGCTCAGATCACATGTATGAGAAAAATGCAAATTATATCCAATTTATAACTGAAAATTACAGAACATTACAAAACACATATTCAGTACTACTGCAAAACATGATTTGTCCACAGACCTTTCTATATCCATTCATTACATATATGAAGAAAACACGAACTCGAGTTCCAAGTTTTCACTGATATGAATTTTCAAATTATTAAGTATGAAAATTATCATTAGAATCATTAAGAATCTTGTTACTGTCTTGAAGATTGAAATCACCAGCTTCATATTGATAACAATAAAAACAATCATCATAAATTTCATGTAATATTAAAATAATAGAAAAAAGCATACATGAGTCACGAAGATTTCCCCAAAATTCAGACAGGATTCTAAGTGAAATGAGGCTAGAAGCTATGTTTTATCACTTTCTTGTACCCACAGCGGTTACAATGGAAAGTGAATTTTCATTAAAGATAAGATACAAATATCATATTACTGTAAAAATAATCTTATCCATAATAATTGAAACAACGTAAATGAAATAGACAAGCTATTTAAAAGAAATGTCAAAAAACTGAAATGTAAACAGGAGAAGTATATTGTCTCCATTTCACTTACATCACTTCAGGAAAATGTTACCTTAAAACATCATTTAAATATAAACATTAGTTTTGTTTGGAAAAATATGACATCTATCATTTTTTCTTTTTTATCATATAACTTTGAAACTGACACATTACCTCCTGGAATTCATGCAAGAGCCTCTGCAGTTAATGAGCTTGTTAGTTTTTTTTTTTTTTTTTTTTTTTTTTACCTAACAAAAGCCAAAAGATATACTAGTGTTAATGGTTCATCATTTCCTTAGGGTAGTAAACTATACTACTTTACCTCAAACCTCCATTGGGCAATATTCCTACCAAGTTTTGAATATTTTAATACTCGTGCACAAATACAAGTGGGCTATACAGTAAGTTACAACATGGACAAAGTGAAAAGCATTAAATAAAGGAAAATATTGCAAATTTTACAATGACTTGTCAAGAAATACAGTAAGAGAAAGTAACTGAAATAGAAGGAAAGAGTATGAAAACCTTCTGAAAACCTTCTCTGAAGCTCTCATACAAAAATTTTATTCCCTGTTGCTAAGGCATGGAAGACAGTAAAGGTTGAAAGGAGATGGAATCAGAACTCTAGAAACGTCCTTCAGTCTTCTGCTATTCCTTTATATTTGTATGCATTTAAAATGCTTCATTAGCTTTAGTATAGATCTGAAGGATGACATCAAGACCTTAGAACAATGTTCCACAACAGCAACCTCCTGTCAGTGTTTCAAAGATGGCATTGGATTGACAGTGGATAGTCTTGTGGCAGGGACTAGTCAAGAGTCATAAACTAGGGATGCCCAAGAACTTCTCACCCATGTATCACATCTGAGACAATCACAACTTCAGAGTCAGGCTACTGAAATTGACCATGATGGTGTTGTGACTTACTATGTGCCAACAGAGAACTAAAAAAAGCCTTTGAAATTTCACATACAATATACCAGCATTACACAATGAAGGTGAGATGAGTTGCTTAATACAAACATTATCTTCTACATAAATATCTTCCATGAGTTACATGGCAGCAGTTCAGCCTAGTGAAAATTGAAGTATGAACTGAAAGCACAAATATGTATTACTAAAAGAATAATGCAAATAGTAATAATGCTTACTAATTTTAAGACTAAACATCTACAAACCTTAACTTCCGAAATGAGAACTCAGCTAATTCTTTGCAACTGAATGTTCACAATGAAGAGCTCCTTACCTAACCAATGCCAAGGCCTTCAGTTGTTTCCCTTATAACAATTTTTTTTTCATTTTTATCACAATTAATTTCAGCCAGCTTGTTCCCATCTATTCATCAATCTCAATGGTTGTTGGAATCAAAGCAAAACAGTCCTTTTCTATCTGGGTGAGACTGAAACACAGAGCACACCAAACATACAGAAAACACTTAGCCATTGCTAACTCTTAATGTCATCCTTCAGACATTACATAAATGCATTATTTCAGTGAAAAACTTCTGGATGTTTCTAGCTCTGGACAAACAAAAACAATGCAAAGCTCTGCTAGCTATTTCTACCAGGTACAACAGGAACATCAACATCCCGATTTCCATTTTTCACAGTAAAGGCATTAAGTATTTCTGCTAGTTGCTAATAACTAAAATACTTGGGGGGGAGGAGGGGAGTGGAAACTATACCAGTGCACGGAACTAACATACTCTTTACCAAAATACAGATTTACTTTTGAAGGACAACTAAAAACACATGTCCTATTTCCTCAACAAGTTCACAAGACATTCTGTACAAAATCTTGTCTGTTTGAACCCCAGAAATATTGCAGAATAGCTGAAAGACCGAATGATTGAAGCCCTCTTCTTTTCTGGCAGCCAAATGGCCAAGCAGCACACTTACTGGCCAGCTTATCACTTTACGGGTAGCTCCAGAGAGGCAACAGCATGTACTTGGTCTTGACACAGAGAAGATAGAAAATGGAGTGGAGGAAAAACAATTGGAGATATTTAAAAGATGTGAGAGGGAAACAGGGTACTCTGATAGCAAATTTTGGATTTGGGAATGGTTGGAAAGGTCCTTGCAGGAGAGAGATTTTTTGTGCAGAAGAGGAGGAGAAAAACTGAGCTGAGGTTTTAGAATAAAAGATGTGGAGTATTGCACTGGAGGCCTCACAGGTATAATGTTGAAGAAATAAGTCAAAGTTACTGTTTTTAAGATACAGGAGACAGGAAATCAGTCTTTTCTGGTTCCTCTTCTGCTGCAAATGCTGCTGATTTGACAGTGCTTCTACTAAATTAAAGTGCCTAGCTATGTGTGGAAGTTCTACTGATTTTACTCTGGGGAAGAATTTTTATTTTCTATGAGTGAACTTCATCTCTTTTAATGTTCTTAAGTTTTCAAAAAGCAAGTTATAATCAGTAGGTATTAATTAATAGAAAAATTGAAAAGCAGCTTTATATTCCCACATATCAGAATATAATTTTTGGCAGTTCTTATATCAAACTCCAAAGTTTTAACGGCTCAACAGTGGCACAGAAACCATAGCCAATCTTCTGATTTCAGTCCCTGAAAACATTAGTTCTCAAAGTCTCTAAAGTATGCAAAGATCTTTGATGCGATGGCCTCAGAATTCAAGGTTTACATGTAAGTTCCACAGTCCATAAAATATTTTATGGTGTCTGTCTCTCATTTTCCCTTGGATACCACAACATTCTTTGAGTCTTTACTTCCTGGACAAAACCTAAACAGTAGGATGGCCTCCTTTCACCTAATCGCAGGTTATTTCTTGGTCACTAAGGTGAGTGACTGACTAACACTCTGTAGTTTATCACTTCAGAAAAAAAGTCACAGATTTTTAAGTTCTAAATTCAAAACTATAATTCTGACAATCTTCAACCATGGATGAACTCCTATATTTGTCGTAATAAAAAAAAGAAAAAAAAAACTAAGATATTTTGTTAGGAAAATTAAATCAGTTAAATAAAATGTAGTTCTGATACTACCTACCTAGGAAGTCAGAATATAAGAAGAAAATTGTAAAGAAATAACTACTTGAAACCTTTAAATATCAAACTGGTTTGATTACACTAACCAGAAAGTTGTATGATCATTAGTTACAATCTTCTTGCTGAAATTGTGCTATAATAAATATTAAAAAGTGTTGTATTTATCCATTTTCTTGGGTAATTAGCATTAAGTGCAGCAACATATTGGGAAACAGCAATTTAAAATGCCAAAAATTGCTACAGTAGCATTGTGGACAGTCCTTTGGAGATTTCAAGCTGTACTCTGAATGCAAATTTTGATGGGCCATTAGTTTTCATTAATGATAGCTTGAGTATTTATGGAAGACAACTATGTACTGTACTTAGAACTGGGCAAATTGCCTAGATATATTTCATATATTAATGCTAATGTAATGAATGGTGTTATGGCAATTAGAAGACTGATGACTTGGAAAATTAAGGTGTATGTATCTGAAGTTTCCTGATTGAAGCGGCCCCCTCCATTTAACAATCACTTTTATAGAAGTTGCAGTTCCCATCACTTGAATTACTAAAAATGTGTTATGGTGCTATTTTCTAAAGTTTGTTTAGGAAAATGAAAAAAAAAAAAAAAAAAAAAAAAAAAA
>PPHD01000151.1:37417-92873 GCA_002909625.1 Bambusicola thoracicus
AAAAAAAAAAAAAAGAAATCAACTAATATAACAGCTAACCAGATAACAAAGGTAGCATGAATATATTTTGTTCATATTAACAAATGTGTTCTGTCAAAACTAAAATATCGTCACTACCTATTTTCACTGATAATACACCTTGAAGGCTGCATTATAAACCATTTCTGTTCAAAAGCTATAGTTCTAATATCTACACTCCCACTGAGAAACTATTATATATCTGATTTTGTTGTACGGCCGATTTTTTTTACATTAATTTCAATAAAAAAAGCATTTATATACAGAATCATTCAGTACATGAAGTTACTATATTTTATATCATTAAATAAAGAAACAAGAGAAACACTAATATACCACCATTGAACATTTCCTTTGAAGTTCCTACTATGAGTATTTATTGTAAAAAAATCACCAATGAACAACAAATTACATCTTCATTATGCAATCTACATCATATTCCTATTTTCTAATGAAGTTATTTGATTTTTGTAATTTTATGTCAACTATATTTCTGTGAGGAGCTGATACAAAATGCACACAAGTATCTCTGATAGATGACTATGCAGCTACCAGGAAAAGTGCAAAAATCAGATGTGGAATATCATACTTTTAACTCGGGTGAACCTTAACACAAACAGAAAATGTTCTCTCATTTTCTTAATCTTAAAAAGTATACCACTGTATCACACAGTAAAATCAGATTCTCTCACAAGGAACATCACAAGTTTCCAAAGCGGTAGAAATATTTGTTATCAACTTGTAAATGGTGTCAGTAGTAGGTGTTAAAATTATGCAGGAAGCAGAGGGCTGTGAATCAGAAGCTGGTAAAAGATCAAAAGAAACTTCACAGGTTTTAAACAAAACAAAATGAATCCTTAATACAGGGGCAGAAGAAAATTACCATTGACCAACTGTCAGACAGTAGACAGTGAGAGGTACTAAACAAAAGCATTAATGCACATTTCTGAATAGTGATTTAATTAAAAAATAACTGCTGTTGCATTCACATGCACTGAATGCACTTTTGGAGAAAAAGTAGACTAGCAAATGGAATTTCATGATGGGCTTACAGCAGCACCTTAGTAATACAGAAAGGTAATAGGATAAATAAAACTTTATATGCCTAAGGTCATGGAAAAAATAGTAATTTTGGGCATATTAAAATGCTTACTTTCTAAAGGAGTAACTTTCATTTTACATAATATATTGCATCAAAATATGTGGCAAAGGCAGGAACCAAAGGACTAGGAATTCTGGAGCTTAGTCTACAGAAGAATAAAGATGACTGACACTTGTGCAGAAAAACAATAAATAGAAGAAATAAAGTACAGAAAGATGTGAATTACGTAACTTGTTTCCATTTCCTTTGAAGATAAACCTGAGAGCTACCTTGACATCAACATTTTTGTTATCATTTTTTTCATGCCAAGGAAGGGATGTGTCTCATGCTCCTTCTGCATGCTATCATTAGGGATGTAATAGTAAGAAAATTACTTCAAGTATAGACAGAACTAAACAACAGTAAATATCTGAAATAACAGCAATTACCTTCCAAACAGTTTACAATGTTTAGCTAGAAAAAAAAAAAATCAGGAATGTAAACTCTAGGACATAAAATGTCTTGGAAATTGTCAAATGACACATTAATTTTCTGTGCCTTCTGTAAGGACTGTGGCTATCTCAGATCAGCTTATAGTCACTTCATAAGCAAAATAACCTCACCCCTCCTTTCTTTCCTGGTTTTGGCGGTTAAGCCCAAAAAAGGCTCTAACGATCAAAGACAGCTGATCATTTATTTATTATGACCAAGGCAAGACTACTCTAGATAATGAAAACATCAAACTCCATCTTTTTTCTGCCCCAGTGGAAACATAAACCAACAATATGACATGATCATATACGTAACATATTAAATAAATAAAATTAAGCCGCCCAAAATACTAGTTTTACTCGGAGAAACACCAAATGCCAAAAACTATTTGTTTTGTTTTATATCTACCAATTCTTGTATACAAGAAGCTGATGTAAAGCTATCAGAATTAAAAAAATAAAAATAAAAAATAGCATCATGTGTTGCTACAGTATATTCCCCAACATGAAACCAAACAAGAGAAATGAATAAGGAATTTTCATGTTTTTCAATCAGTGCATACAATACTGTAAGCGGCAGCATATACCACGATACTTCAGTGTCTTATTGCAGTTTAATACAACTGTGGTTCCTAAATAGAAGAAAAAAAAAGCAGAGCAAACAGAAAAACTCAAACAGATCTGTTGTTTACCAGTTTCAATTAGGAAGACTTGTCATCACTCAAAAATAAGGAATCCTAAACTGCTATGTCAAGGAATCATAAAATGGCCTAGGTTGGAAAGGAACTCAAGGATCATCAAATTCCCATTACCCTGCTGCAGGCAGGGTTACCAACTGCTTTTATCTATCTATCTATATACATATGCTTAAAAACTAAGCTGCAGAAGTACTTGCCTCTCCTTGGCCTTTCCATACTGGCAAAAACTCAGCTACTTTCACATAAACAAGCACAAAATATTTCTTCAAATGATACCTATAAACTCTTTATTATCTTATCCCAGATGGACCATCACTCTTGTAGCTTCTGTGAATCTCGGATAAAGGCTTGATACCATACATATTTCAGTGACAGCAAGAACAAATATTTTTTACAACATCTCATATTAAAGACCTCCAATAGCTCCCTGAAGTAAAGATCATCTATTCATTTAGTTCTGAATTACAATCTAATCAATGAAAGACAATTTTTCCGTATTAACATTCGTAACTTCTTCTGACACAAAACATCTTTTGTTTATGGATGTATATATATAAACTACACCTCTCCAACTAAATTTGAAAACATTTATGATTCAATGCTTACTAAATATTTTCATATTAATTTTTGAAGTTGTTACTGCTTTAAGATATGACAATGTACACAGTGTTTGTACAGTCTTAGGAGATCATTTAAAGTAATCTTGAAAAGCACACACGTGCGTAGTTAATCAACTAAGAGAAATACTTTTTAAAGGAGACGAGCAGTTTATTAGTCAACTATGCCAACAAAAACCTAGATAAATAGAATTTCTCAGAACTATCCCAGAGCAATTAAAATCATTTTGAATTAAATCAGTACAAAGGTAAGCAAAGCGTTTAGAGGAAAAAGCAAAAAGATTGCATTTATATTTCTAGTAATCTTCAGAAGAATATAGATCGCTAATTCTCAGTAAAACTGTAATTGCTTAACACTCTGTATCCTAGTTCCAGTGAGGGCCAAGAGCTGCAGATGGATATGAGAAATAAATTCAATCATATACTCCATCTGAAATTTAAAGACCCATTTTTAGAAAACTGTCGTTATATTAACTTACTCCTCTTAATTGTTTTATTTTTAGAATGTTTAAAAACATTTAAATCCCAACATTCCTAAGGTGCAATGTTGAAAGATAAAAAGCTTGATTTTCAACCAGTTTAGCACAGAATATTACACAGCAGACATCGGAGAATCCAACTTTTTCATTTATGTAAACATTTCTCACAAAAAAAAGTTTCACACACACTGTGAGAATCATCTACAATAACACTGGAATTTTTTTTCCAAGTTTTTGTTGGTTCATAATTAATTAGCATCCAACTGTTTGAAAATCATTGCTATTACCACTGGACTTACCCATTATGGTTAAAGCTGTTGCTTTCGGTAAATCTTCTTTCATTGAGTCTATTATTTCAAGATTGCCACCATCCAGATTGCATCTATTAATGGTTCCATTTCCTGAACTGATCCAGTAAAGTTTGTTCTCCACATAATCTATCGATAAACCTGTAATTAACGTATACAACTTTAATTTTGGTTTCAATACCTAACATACACCTAGTATTAAGCTTTTTTTTTTCATAGAAGTGTGTATTCAAGAAAAAGCATACATGTATACACATAATTGTTATCCTCTCAAAATTAAGAAATCAAGAAAACCAAATGAATGTGGCCATTTGTAGTGAAAACATTTTCCTTGAAATATTTCTGCCTTTCATTTCTTCAAACATCTGCAGAAATGAATCAGTGACTGATGAAAGGACCATCTGCCAATGAGATACTTGAAAGAGCCCACGTCCTTAGAGAGGTCATTAACTACTAAGAAATGTCAACAAGAATCCATCAATTTATTTTAAACTTATGAACACTCAGACTTAAAAAACAATCTATTTTGTGTTTGTATGTGAGTTTAAGGACTACAAAGAGTCTATTCTCTCCATACATATACAATTCTGTTCTTAAAATGCTGAAAAATATAAAAATACCACAATACCAATAACCAATAAATTTGTAGTACACATTTTAATTTGGTTTCATAGTAAACTGACCTCATGATCAGCTCTTTGGAGTTAGATGCAAGAAAACTTAAACACTTGCAAAAAACAAAAAACAAACAAAACAAACAAACAAACAAAAAAAAACCACCACCTACTAAATAAAGCAAGCATATAATTTTCTAAAATAAATAAAGAATTAAAATATATTTCAGATTCTCTAATCCTTTAAAAATGCTGAAGAAATTGCAGCAACAAATTTTCCACTGAGAAATATGCTTGGCATTGTGACAATACATAGCACAATAATTTGCTTTTGTACTAGACTTTACCCAGAACTCATGTTAAGCATTCAACATAAAACTGCCAAAAATATATTGTATTTCACTACAAAAGTCAGCATCCAGAAATTGCACAGCACAAGAGTACTTCTATCCTGTAATCTGCTTCTCTGCAGAAAGCAAAACCTACTTTCAAAATTGTGACAGGAGGAAGCAGAGCCATGTGCAGCAGTACTTAGAACTGGCATCATGCCACTACTCCTTTACGCACATTTGACATCGTAGGCCAAAAGGCTCCCACTTTGTAAGTTTTTCAAAAGCAGTTTTCCATTTTCTTTAAAGTTACTGACTGAGATTTCTTCCTCTCTGCAAGTGAGTCGATTAGAGGATAAGCGACTCAAGCTAAAGGGAGGATAAGGATGAAGTTGCATTGGCAGACGGATCTAGCAACATCTCTGCATTGAAATGCTTTCTAGCTTGCACAATAAGCATTGATTCAAGTGAAAGGGTAGTGCAACATACTGTAGAGACAAGCAGAACAGTGTACTTCAGCCTAGCACAGGAAATCATCCAGAGAACATGGATGAACCCTGCCGCTGAGTTACAAACGTGCTACACAGGTACAGAGGTCTTCATACTACCATATAGCAGTTCCTACTCCCTGTAAATCCTGACTGCTCGCTGATTTCAAGCACAGAGATCTACTAATGACATTGCTATAAATATTACATACACAACAATTACAATGTTACATTGCCAGGTTTTCTATTACTTTAGTTATTAAAATAATATCTCTATGCATGGCTATACCAATTACATAGCATCAATGGATAGAAATAAAGATCTCCGTCTATGTAAGTCTACTTCTCCAGAAGATTTTTTCTGTAGTGTTATGTCTATTATTTCTACTGTAAAACAAAAACATTTATTTTTCATGAATTTTTCTGGTTTTACTAATGAAAACAGGTGATTTGCTTGTTTTAGGTACCACAGTCCTCATGACACATTCTCATGTGAATAGCTGGCTTATATCCTCAAGGCTGTGAAAGTGAACCTTACCACATACAGTGTGGAAAAGAAATATTTAGTGGCTGTGTTAGCAGCTCCCTGATGACAATACTGTGTGCCCAACAGAATAGTGATTTGTAAGGACTCATCATTATTTAGCCACCAAGATGGCTGCATGTTTTGCTCTTCAGAAGACTGAGGTGTAAGGAAAACACGCTCATTCTCCTTGAAGACCTAGCATCACAAACTCACAGTGCTTCATACAGCCCAGAATCATTACCTAGATAAGAACTGTTATTGTTCATCAAGGTGAGCTCATACATCTGATAACTAATCAAGGGTATAAAAGAAAAACAACAGATCTATTTTCTGAGAGAACAACCATAGTAGTGACCTGCTCTAACATGTACCCTTTCTGCATTAAGTTCATCTGGAACAATTAATAACTCAGAACATTGTCCAGTTCCTCCTTTGAACACAACATTAAGCAGCAAGTGAATAGACTGAAGATCCAATGTTAGTGAGCTGAGAGTTGCCTAAAATTAAACTATATAGCTAAAAGGAAGTCAGAAGAATAATGGTGCAGATATTATCTTCTTCACAAATAAGAAATATCAAAGTAGTTTAATATTGTAAATGATACAGTTTATGGGTGACCTAAGATACAGATATTATCTTTATATCAATGTATATCAATGAAATAAAAGATTTTAAAAAATTCTCCAGAGAGATAAGAGTGTCATTTAATTCTTTACTTTTCTTACTGGCTTAAGAGAGATTATTTATCTGTATACATCTGTTTACAGTTCATGTATAAATACTAATGTGCTTAAAATTTGGAAATCTCTGCTAAATGTCCAGACATTTAAGAAATAATTTCTTTTTCTTTTAATCTAAAATAAAATTTCAAGGGCCAGTCTCAGTAAGATTTTTGGTTTGCATCTGCATAGTTTGTTTGTAGACTCCGCTATATGTAGTAAAGAAGAGATTAGCAAGGGACATTTGAATAAGGAGTCAGATGAAAAAAATGAAACAAGAACCACTACAGTAGCAAATAGGAACGTACTAAAATCATGACCAAATTAAAACTTTAAGGCTATTTAGAATAAGGAATAGAAACCTGTTTAAAAAAGCAAGAGCTCAACAGCCAATAATTACGGAGCCCCTTGAATGCAGCTGCAGATGTGACCCAGTATGTTTATTTACTTACAGTTTTATCAAAGATATTTAAAAACTTACTAGAAATACAACAATCCATAATGTAATAATATCTGATTTCTTAAAAAATAACATAATAGATGCATGACTTGTACTTTTAGAGCTTTACGACAAACTGCTTGCTTAACTGAAGATATCCATGATGGCAGCAATTTGCCTCACGAAGTATTAAAGCCAAATATAGCACTAAATCTGAATCCCACAGCAAGTAATTTAATGAAACTCTGGTGACTAGTTTTTTTTTCAACTGATATATATGTCAGTTTCAGAACTGCAGAATGGATTATGGAGATCTATGCAGTATGTACCAGTTAAGACAAAAATGCAACCTTGGAAAATTATCAGTTTCCAAAAACACGACGCAATCATGATGTTAATGAAACTATCTCCCTTCTTTCAACGCAACTGATATTGAGAGAACACCTGCATATTTCCAAGTCAGAGATTGAAAATCATATTTAACTCCACAGACTGATTTTTTTTTTTTTTTAATTCAGGAAAACTAAACAAATTTTCAGAGTATCCAACTCTCATAAACCTTATACTTACCTTTTTATTTCACTTATTAGATCTCTCACCTAGATCCCCAAATACTCAAAATTAGCACTGCATGAGATTTATTTTTTACTTACAATAAAGAAAGCCAGGATGTCTACTAATAATTAAATATTTCACTGATACTTTACTTGCAAACTTCATTTTCCCTTTATGTCAACATATATACAGACTTTACGTATTACCTACTTTATGACTTGCACAGTTTCAGACCGGCTATAAGAAGGGGAGAAACGAATCTCCATGGTCTCTTTATTATGTAAAAGGAACCTTCAATCTAGAATAACCTACTTCAAGTAACTGAGATCTCAAAGGTGTTAAACTAATCCAATACTACAGAGAAAATATTGTCTCACTTGCAGTTCTGTGGTGAAGTAAAAAACTTATGTCATAATCCTCAGTCTTGCAAGGCTTTCAGGGAATGTTTAACTGCATGAATAGTTCATCTTATACCACTGAGACTATATGCCCATGAAGAAAAATATCACAAAACCTACGTGGATTTGCACATGAAACCTTTGACCGTACTGATATACTTACAGAAGAAAAACTAAAAAGTACTTACCACTCTACCATGTATTTGGTTCAGTGGCTTTACTGCTACTCAGAACAAATTCAGTGACAGAAACCATAAGGACTGCAATTTAGGACCTTGTGACCTATGATCACAAGATGTTCAGTGTAATAGACTGTACACAGTCTTACTTCTTAGTACTGTCCAAATATTAATATATGAGGATATGCTTCACCTCAAAATTAGTGGCTTTATCAATTTTTTCCCTCCAAATAAATAGACAGCTGTCTTTATAGCAGGAAAGATGTAACAAATTAAACATACAACAGTTGTGAGGCATCTTCTATTCAAATTAGCTCTAATGTCAAATTTATTTCACTAATGTTTTGTTTCTGCTAATGTATTCAGTTATGAAAAAAATCAAATTTAAAATTTTAAAAATCTTTAAAATTTAAAACACTTTATTGATAAGCTATTAATATAGCACAGACAATTGACATAACTCCTTTAACTCCATTTAAAAAAATGAAATAAAAAAGAAAGATAACTGCATGAAAACAAAAAACACTTAGTATGCATAGAAAGGATATGATCTTCCAGAATATGCCATAACTTAATTATATCAATTCTCAGATATTAAAAATGAGGTTTAGTCATTGTTACAAAATATTCACTTCAACTTCTGCTCCTTTCTATACTTGAAAAATTAATATCAAAGTTTTATCTTTCCATTATAAATTTGAGATTTCATTAAGGAGAGTTTCACAGTTCTAGTTAAAGAATCCTCTCATATGAATTTAATTGATTACATCCTTGCTCTCTAAACTCTTTTACTCATGAACTAAAAATGGAAAGACACTGGGTTCTATTTTACCTGCAGCCTAAATAACTGCTCTAGTGCTACAAATTAACAATAGTATACTGGACCCATTACAGTAGATTTTCACTCAACCAGAATTGGTCAAAATACTTCAAAAGGTGAAACAAAAACATGTCAGTCTTTTCTATGCCTTTGTGTGTGTTCTTATCACTGTGACATACCATGACAAAGCATTCCAAGGTAACATTTATTTAAAGTACTGTTAAATGAGAAAGAAACAAATATTTACCAACAGGATCTTTTTGATTCTGAAAGAGAATTTTGCTGTTGCTGCCATCCATATTAGCCATGTTAATTGTGTTTCCATCAGTCCAATAGAGCTTACTGGAGAAAATAGGCATATTAAAAATGTTGTTTTGTATACACAGCAATTTTAATGCACCAGCAGAGAAAACATGTTCATAAACTTAGAATTATGCAAAATATATATGTAATGAGTATTGCATTTAATTAAAACCAGGCATTGATGGAGAAACAATATTCAGTTGAGAAATTACCAGCAAAATCTAGTTCCAGTTTGCAAGAAAACAGAATGGGTAAATGCAAAATCTGAATGAAGAAGAAAACTACAGATGAAGTTCTATGGTAGATTGTTTTATAAAATCAAAGACACCTTACCCTTTTACTGGGTGAACTGCAAGACACTGGGGTTTATCAATTCCATGGATGATTGAAGTTTTTAAGGAACCATCCAAATGCGCCACATTAATTTGCGTTTCATCAAATTCTGAGCTAATCCAGTATAAATTACGTGATATCCAATCCACTGCAAGACCTCTGATACTCTGAATGTCTGCAAAAATTGACAGCAATACTATTGATATTTTTTCCTAGACTACTCTCAGTCTTTGAGAAAAAGAAACTATTTCTCCTACTTTGTTTTCAACCAAATTTGTGGAATATTCCAAGAAGATGCATTTTTAAAATGATTGCCGACAGTGACTAAACATTTTTTCCTCTTCAGCTTGATACAACTGAAATAACATAGAAATAGCACTGGATTCAAAGAAATCCCACTTAAATTCTTCTAAAAAAATTAACATAAGTCCTATTGTCCAAAAATCACTATCAGACAGATGCTGTATTTTTGTAGTGCATTTTTCTATGTAAGCATTTATTACTCGCTACAATTTTTTAAAAGATGACAACGTAGAACATGTTAGCTTCAACTAGAAAGTTTAATGCTCACGCTTCAGAAACATAAACATTCTAACAAGAAACTTAATACTACTTTAAGTCATACTTAATGCATAGAACATTAAGAGACTTCCTAAAACAAAGCATTTATGAAGTTTAAAAGCCTACTCTTTTCTTTATTGCCAGGCAGGGTCAAAACAGAATATGTTTATAGTTCCATAGCACATAATTAGATACGTAGCTACAGTAATGAAGTTGCTTTTTTTTTTTTTTTTTTTCTCGTATTTCTGAAGCTGATATCTAATGTTGCATTGATGATGCTAACTTACTTTCTCCATAGGATTTGAATGAGAAGGAGGTGAAGCAACAGCTTAGGCCTGAAATACACCTGAAGCTTCACCAAAGCTGCAAGAAATCTGCTTGTATTCACGGATTAAGGCATAAAGTGTAGTAAATCGAGAGCCACTGGAAGAAATTACTCTTGTTATTGAAGATATGATATTGAATATGAACTTCAAAACCAGGAAAAATGATGAAAAAATTCTGAAATAAACTATTTTAAGGTCTGCATTGCCCAACACAGACAGCTCTATCCAGAATCTATCACAAAAATTTTCTATTAAATATGCAACAGCTTTCATGGGAGATCAATGATTGACAAGAATAGGCTCTGTAGCATTTAGAAAAAGCATGATTACTGAAAGGAGCCAACCTGTGACTGTAGGTAGTACTAGCAGACTGCGAGTAAGATGCGGTTAAAGAGATAGCTTCACAATTCTCTTTGCATATGATAGCCTTCCTTAACAAGATATTGGTTTAAAATGATAATATCTGCCTTAGAAGCTGGATATAACATCACTACTTAACACCTAGATAGCAAAATGCTGATCTGCCTTAGCACATTCCTTCATATTGTCCAGCATCTTGAGGAAGAAGGCCAAGGGTGATTTCATTATGTTTAATAGTTTGTAGACTATTTCTTCATCAATTTGGTTACAGTGACTGACAGAATTATTGCCGCTGACAAACAAACATGGATGTTGCTACAGACTAGCCACATATATTTAATGTTAAGTGGTCACTGTACATTAGGAGCATCACAACTTTGACCCATTTGAAACTCATCTCTGACATTCTTCTTTTTGGTTGGAAGAACTGAAAAAAACAAGGATCTCATTCTTAAAAAGATTAAACTATGACTTTAATATCTTTGTGACAGTCGTATGAGCCTTCATGCAACAGGAGACCCACAGGTAGACTCATATAAAGCTTAAGATCTTATAAGAAGAATAAAAATGACTGTTAGCAAATTAGATCATTTATGCATAGTAAGTAGTTTTTATAATGTCAGAATGTGGTACTTTTTAAAGGTTTACTTATCTACAATAAATTACACCTTTCATAAAAATGATTAAAATTACTCCACAGCAGAATATAACATCAATTATAAGAAAAGAGATGAAATTCTGAAAGAATGGTAGATAATAGTTAAAAAAAAAAATATAATAATAATGTTAACAGAAACACAAGTCAGTTTCATTAAAATTCCTTATGTTTCTTGACGCTTTTTTCAAAAATTCTCACTACATACTTTACATAGTAAAACAATGATGTAATTCTAATCTCATTTAAAAAACAAATCTCTTATATCCCAGTAAAAATCTTAATAAAATTATACATTCAAAAAGTAAGCAAGAATTCTAAACCAATTTCTTTCCCTTTTGTTTCCATGCATTATCCAATGTCAGTGCAAAGTATACCTAACAATAACTTGAACACATACGCGTCAAATTTAGAACACACAAATGTTTATCCATTATTATTTTTAATTCCATATTATGTTACTTACCTCTTGAAATAATAGTTTCTAAAGCAGTGCCATTAATGAAGGCACGCTTGATGGTTTGTGTTTTCACATCAGTCCAATACAACCGCTCCTCAACAGCATCAAAATCTATGACTGTCACATCATCAATGTCAGGAACAGTGAAGGCTGTAATGAAGTTGAAGTAGGGGTTGTCTATGTCCACTCCTCTTATTTCTGAACGCCTTACATAAAGAAGAAATTTCTTCCTTTCTGTTAGAAGACAGGGAAAAAATAAAAATAAAAATCACCTCATCCTCTTCATATTGTGGCTAACAAGAGTAAAAGTCACTCATTTGCAAATTTGTAAAGAAAATTTGTATGAATGATTTAACATCTCCAGAAAACCTACATTTAGTCTTACTTGAGAAATAAATTATGTTACAGGGCATAAAAATAACAGGAAAATGTATTAGTTCTTGGTACAGGACAAGATGTTTCTATGTTACTAAATCAATACAGTCTAGCAAAAGTGTATGGGAAGAGTTGAACTTGTTTTTTAAAAGCTTCTTATCCTAATAAAAAATTCATCTGAATATCATAACAGATGCTCACAGAAGATCATCACGGATATTTGGTATTTCCAAGGGGAGCAGACTACCACTGTAACAGGAAGTTTTGCAAATAGAATTCAGTGAAAAAATAAACATCTAAGTGTAGGCAGGAAAAGGCAAGGAGACAGGAAAAAGAAAACTCAATAATTAAAACTTAGGCATCCACTTATTAAAAAAAAAAAAAACTTTAAAGACATTAAAAGCAAAACAGAACATTACTTTTTATCTCGAAAGTCTAAATTATTAAAGCAAAGTTCTGTGTGTGAACTGTAAACGTAAATTTAGTCACCTCACACTATAAATCTTTCTGTTAAATTTTGCTAACATATCATACATACAAGCAATAGATAAATTGACTATGGTAATAAATACCAAAGCTACACACACCCCATATATTGACCGTAAGTTATGACTTCTCAAAACGCACATGCCTCTTTATAAACCTATCGTTAAAATGCTCTGTAGAGACTGTGTCTAAAGCTAATTTAATTTGCCAAGTTCAAAGACTTAAGGATAACTGTCAGGTCTCGGGAGAAAAACTTACCATAACATGTTTTCTTGTCTAAAGAAAGTTTCATAAGATGTGGACATGCACATGCAGCACTTCTGTTGTGACTGATCAGACACATGTGAGAACACGGACCTCTGCCCTCATTAGCAGCGCATGGATTTGAAGCTAAAATTGTATAATGAAATACACAAAATAAAAAAACAACCTTCAGAACTAGTCATCTTTCTTGCAGCACCACATTTCTCATTATATTATGATTATCATAGTACTTATCCCAATTTGTTTCACTCGATTTTCACTGGAAACAAATGACAAGACTCTGTAAGAAATATTAACTCATTAACAGTTCAAGAACTTTTTTAACAGGAACTTTCCTATCACAACTTTAAGCAGCACTTTATTCACCTATATGTGAAGGAAAACAGTAAAGATAAATAAACATTTATGAGAAATACAATCAGATATCAAGATTTACAGCCCATTGTACAATACTAAAAACTGCTGGTAACTACATAAGGCCTAAAATTTATGACTGACCCCCCTTCAAGTTCTCACTGAAATTTACAGCTATTTGACATTTAAAAAGCTAACTGTTCAAAGTGTGATTATTGTAATATTTGCATAATTCACTACTGACATTATTCACTACAGGATCTCTTTCTCTCTTTAAAGACCACCGAGGGTAAAAGCCTTATTCAGCATTTTACTTTAACATCCCTTGTTAAGGACAGTCAACAGGCAAATGAAACTACAACTGTACTTAGTTAGTAGCTGCTACTAAAATTACTGAGAGCTGTATGAGCATCTTCTGCTAACTTAACAATAATTGCTAGCGATGCAATTTTTTGTGACATTAAAATTTGATTGTAAAAGGTCCTCCTGTAAATACTATGCTATTAACCTCGTCTTGTTAACTAGTGTAACGTATGTCTTCTGTCAAGTCTGTGTAAGCTACACTGGTTAGAAAGTTAGAATATTCTGTTTGAAGAATCACTAAGACTACTGCACATGCACTTTAATCTCTTTTCCTAGGCAAATAATTAAATAATGGACAGACTTTTTAAAATTTATGTCACCATCAAAATTATCATTGTAACTTCATGAAGCCAGGAGATTTTTTTTTTTTCCCCACCTCTCCACAGAATCGTAGAATGGCCTGGGTTGAAAAGGACCACAGTAATCATCTAGTCTCAACCCCCCTGCTATGTGCAGGGCTGCAAAACACCAGACCAGGCTGCCCAGAGCCATATCCAGCCTGGCTTTGAATGCCTCCAGGGATGGGGCATCCACAACCTCGTTGGGCAACCTGTTCCAGTGCATCACTGCCCTCTGAGTGAAAAACTTTCTCCTAATACCTAACCTAAACCTCCCCAGTCTCAGTTTAAAACCATTCCCCCTTGTCCTATCACTATCCACCCTTGTAAACAGTCATACCCACTCCTGTCTATATGCTTCCTTCAAGTAGTGGAAGGCCACAATGAGGTCTTCCCGGAGTCCTCTCTTCTTCAAGCTAAACAAGCCCAGTTCCCTCAACCTTTCCTCACAGGAGAGGTGCTCCAGCCCTCTGATCACACCTTAGTGGCCCAAAGCAAAAGCAGTTCCAGAGTGCTCCTATAGAGACGTTCCAAACATGAACAGAAAATCATAGTGATTTTTTCATTAAAAAAAAAAAAGAAAAGAAAAAGGAATAACAACAACAAAAACAACAGATAACTAGCAGTAATGAAAAGGGAAGTGAGAAGAACTGACTCATCAATTGATGACCCTAATTAACAAATGACCCTAATTAACAAAATCAATTAGTTTGGAATATATTTCTTTAATGCTGCACTAACCCACAATACAGTAATTAGCTAACTTGAGAAATTTGATGCTTGAATTTCTTTCGGAAATGGTAGCTCACACTCAAGCACTAAAATTTGACGGTAAACTAAAACTAGCCTCACTAAATTATTTGCAACTCTCATCAAGGCATGCTTCCTTAAACTGATCTACATCACTTGAATCCTTTAACTGCTTACTTGTCTGACCAGAACTACAGGAGAAATGAAATTCTCAAAGCCCCAGATTAATGGATTACTTCAATTCTATCCAGCATTTTTCATTATTCTATCATAAAGTCAATCTTCTACACATTTCAGACAAGTTTCTTTCCATCAGTAGCAGCTCTCTCCCAATCTTTGCCATTTCTCCTTCTGTCCAAGGCTTAGTGAAAAAAAGACATCTCACATCCTTTCTGTAATCACTTCTGCATCTCTGGCAAGACAGCTGGGTCAATAGGCATAAAAATATTTAGATTTGGTAATGAGTTAACAGCTCCTTTGACTGCTAATGAACTAGAAATTCCCTTTTATCTTTATGTCATAACTATATTTGATTTTGTCTTTTCCAAAAAAATCATAATATAAAAATGTTTATTTATCATCACGATAATTTCCCTTGTAACTATAGCAATTATATGCAAAAATTAGGGCTGTGAAGTGGGGTAGGCGTGAGGGAACTCACAATTTACAACTTGATATAAAAGAGAAGAAATGTGAACTTAAGAAAAATAAATTGAAATTATGAAGGTTTATGAGCCCTTCAGGATTAGAGCTAATGATTAATGGACTATTCACATTAGTAAATCATCCATGTCAGGAAATAACTGATCAAAAATGAGATTTAGGGTTTTGACAACATAAAAACGTCTGTTGTAAGAGATCTCTGAATCACTGAGTGATCTCCTATCTCCTGCATTTTCCTGGCATTGTTGCCGTCAGAGTTCAGCCACACACTTCTTTTAGTTCAACTGCCTTTACAGAGAAATAATTTTAATAGAACCTCCATCTTTTTGTATGCAAGTACATACTTGGATATTATAATGCCCATTTTATACTCTACCAAAGTTGCTCTGTAAGCATGGAATTAAAATAGAACGCCAGAAAAATAAGAGAGAAAAATAAAAAGGATCATCAAATCATTTAGGTTGGAAAAGACCTTCTAGTCCAACCATTGAAGATCATCCAAAAGGCAGAGTTACAGTTAAAGTGTTCTAACAGCCTGTGTACTATTTGTCCACATCAAAATTTATGTCTTTTATACAGCACAGACTAGAAAACTTGTAGAAAAATACAGTGCTATAAAGCAGACACATTTGTGTCCACTCGTGCAGGACTGGAAGAGTATATCACCATAATCTAAAAATGATGTATACCAGTACAGGTATACATTCCTTTCATATTCATACTGCTTTCACTGAGTAACTGCCAAGTCCATTCTCTACTTCTTTTTATTAAAAAGTAATTCTCTTGAAGGCAAACAGGTATGCAATTGCCTCGACTATCAAAACTTTCTTTCATTTCCCTGTGCTAGCTCTGATCATTCCTTCTAATTCTATTGCAAATAACCATATAACCATTCCTTACTTCTCTTCTCCACGCCACCAAGGATTTCACAGACTTCCATCATACAGAAGCCTATCTATAAGCTGTATTTCAAGAAGCAGCATTTTACCTGTCTTCATACAAAAATCTTTCCCACACTCTTGATCAGCCTGTCAGGCATTCTCAGAATCTTTCATATCATGTGCTTAAAGTATTTAAGATGTGGGAGTGCTATAGGATTTATAGAGCATCACAGTGCACTATTTGTGGTTCTTTAGTCCCTTACAAATCCTTTTCACCAATCATTTTCCTTTTGATCACTGCAATGCACAGAACTGGCATATTCATCCAACTGGACAGCCTTTTGTGTTATTTAACTGATTTACACTCCTGATTGCTTGTCAATCTACTCCTCTTATAGTACTGCACACAGTTATATGTCACTCTTCAACATATCATAGAATCATAGGTTGGAAAGGACCTATAAGATCATCCAGTCCAACCGTCCTGCTATTACCCTTGCTACCACAACCTACTAAACTCTCTCTCGTAGCTTTCATCCAGACGCCTCTCAAACACTGCCAGGGACAGTGATGCCACCACCTCCCTGGGCAGGCCATTCCAGTGACTGACCACTCTCTGAGAGAAAAAAGTTTTTTTTAAAATGTGTCTTCTTGACTGCTGTCTAAAACATTACTTAAACAAAACAGTTTTTTTTTTCTTGACCAGTAACTCTTACATAGCTCCAAACATTCTATTACGAGTTGACAACTGAAAGATTACCCTGACAGCCTCTGAATATGCATTCACTGTAAACCAACTTATCCTCCATATTAGCCTCTTATTGAAAGCTTTCCTCCCTGGCATCAGATTTCCGCCAGATTTTTTTTTTTAAATTACCCTTCGACTTTAAAGATGCATAGAATTGCTCAGGTTGGAAAAGGCCTTAAAGATTATCAAGTCCAACCACAAAACATGACTAAATTCTTCCTACACTTCCAAATATATGCAGTTTACTTACATCAAAATGATACTTCTGAATTGCTGACAGTCTACTCTCTATCTTATTTAAAACCGGTCATAAATCTAAGCCTCTGTTCACTCTCAATACTTCCCGTAACTTTGCTTTTCATTGGTCCAGAGATCCTTCCGCCATACTTGGTCAAGTTAAAATACCTGTTTGTATCCAATTAATTCAGCATTAATCTTTAGAATTTGCAAGCTAAGAACTGATCAGAAAATGTATTAGTTTTAGAATATATGCTTATTGCCTGTATTCATTATTATTCACATTTAATTGCTGAAAGGAATTATTATACCATGGAATAAGTTTATACCCTTTATACATTTCCCTTGAAACAAAATAGATAACAAGAAATGTGAGTAGCTTTAAGGTGGCTTGATTCTTTTTGATTCTGTACTGTATAAAATATGATAGATCTATGGCAGTTCTCAAGCTTTTGTTAACAGATTTCTGTTTCTCCTTCCTCCCACCCACGCCCAGCTTAGCCAACCAGAAGACTGGGTTTCATTTAAAGCTAAATGAAATCAGGCTGTTCACATTTACAAGTAAAAATTTCTCATTTCCCTTTCAAACAGAAGTCTGCGAGAAAGCTGGCAGCTACAGGAGAGTACACAGTTTGAGATGAAAGAGTGCCACACACACACACACAAAACAAACAAACAAACAAACAAACAAAAAACAGCATAAAAAGAGAAAGCTGAAATTAATGATACTAGCTTAACACCAGGAATGCAGAGTACATGGAGTGCCTGACTTTCAGCAAGCATACTGATATACTAAGCAGATAAGAAACGCACATGTAAATTAATAGAAAATGGTGTAATAACAGGGCACAAACCATAAAGAAAAACCAAAAGTAGCAGTACTTTTAGACAGTGTATGCTATGCGTTACAAAAATCTTCACAAAAAAAAGAAATTTACTGTTAAAGTAAGGTAAAAGGGTGGGAATCTCTCCATTTTGGAATTCTAAACTGCATGTAATCTTGTTTCATCTACCACACGTTGCTACAAATTCAGAAAAATAATTAAGATACAATCCAGTAACATAACAATTGTACTCTGGCACTAATAAAATTTCACTTTACAATAGATTTGTAGGAAGGAATTGCCTCCATTGAAAGATTATTATCTAAATCATACTCCAAATGCCTCTCATAAATTGGAATATGGTGTATTCTAAATCATCAAGTAAAAGATGCAACTACACAACATTATATTTTAATTTATTGAAATAAACATCAAATTACAGTTTAAAACTTTTCTATGGCTCATACCTTTGCTTAGACAAGATATCTGTGACTATGGAATGCTGAATATCATCACCCTAGGCATCTAAAGTTTCTCTCTAAAATCAGATAATCTCCCAAGATGTTGCCTGGTGCGTTCACACTGCAGTGGTATTTTTATTTTCCTATATTTACATAAAAATTAATCATAGAATCCCAGAATGGCTTGGGTTGGAAGGGACCTCAAAGATCATGAAGCTCCAGTCCCCCTGCCACACGCAGGGTCTCCAACTTCCATATCTAACAGTATACCAGGCTGCCCAGGGCCCCATCCAACCTGGCCTTGAATACCTCCAAGGATAGGCTTTCACAATTCAAGTCACTATCCTTTGAAAAATTCAGACAATATATTTGCTACTTAAAGTTGCATACACAGTTTACTTCACAGAAGAATTCATCTTCCTTTAGAAGCACAGGACAGCTAACAGTCATGTTTGCTTTTGTCAGACGAACTTCAGTTTAAAACAATATTAAGTTGGAAGCTTTTAAAATACGTATTGCTCTTCACTTCATTTTTATCAGATCAAGGACAAGATTCCAAATGGGCAATATTCACAGACACCAATTTCAATCTCACATGGTTTCTAGTTTGAATGAAGATTCTATGACCACCCAAATAACACCCATGCTGAAAATAACAGTTAAATAAAAATAAGCAGTTAAAAGCAAATCAATATGCAGATATTATAGAGATATATAATTGTTCTATAAAAATGTCACCTTGTGGCTGACGACTTGGGTGATATATCTGAAGATCAAAGGGCTGAGCACTAGTTTTTTGTATAACGCTGACATTCTGGCCAGTCCATTTATTGGCTTTTGCAAGTGTATTGGTCCGCCAATCTGTCCAATATACTTCGCTCCCATACAAAGAAACAGCAAAGGGGTGAGAAAGATATTCATGACCCCGTATAATCTCTATCATGCCGGTTCCATCATATAATGCAGAATAAATAGCGTCTGATCTACAAGATAAACCCAAACTTCAGATTACATGAAAATAAGAATAAAAACACCACAGAACCATTATGACACTGGAGCAAAATGTTTTAAGACCTTACCCTTACACTGGCAAGACAAAAAAAAAAAAAAAAAAGTTTAGAGAGCAATCATCAGCTTCAGATCTGATTTAGTTCATGTTATTAATTTTCTAACTCGGATGTGAAATTTTGTTTTGCTTGTACAGTGTTTTTAAAAGTAAAATTTGTTTCATGATATGAAAATGCAGCAGAAAAGTTTCCATTCAGATGAACTTAAGGGAAAAAAAAAAAAAAAACACTGAAGTGCTTGGATCTTCTGTGTATTAGTGTCAGGGAGTGCTAACAGCCAACTGCTTTTTAAGTCAGAGGAAACCAGGGGCCAGGCATGATATAGCTGGCAGGGCAGAGGACTCACTATCCAGGCCACATCCCACTGCCCTAGAGCAAGGCAAGCACAATAAGACCCAGTGGTGGCAATCAGGTTCAACCAAGAGTCCAGATCATCAGAGAAATTTCTGGAGATGAGTCAGGTGAGGAAGTCAGCTGTGGGTTAAGGTCTAAACAAACAGGGTCTGCTGTCAGGCAGTACCATGCCCAGTGTCCACTTCAACTCAATCACAAGGAGGACATGCAGGGGTAGGTTCCCAGGAAGTCTGGCCATGGCCATTATGATCTGCAGATGTACTGAGGGCCCTGACAATAGAACATTTAAAGATTCTTTCTGTCTCAAGAACTGAGGTAGAATTTCTCATAGAAACTTTTGTATATAAACCAAATGTATTCATCCACTATATATGAAATGTACATCCCATACAGTCGTATACTGACAAACTCACAAACTCTCATAGTCAATAGCTATCCACGGAAGACTGCAAAGGATAAGGAACTGAAACACAATTTATAATAATATCACAATGAAAGAAATGTACATAAGATCCATTTGCACACAAGACTCCTTATGTACATAATGTACATAGCCACATTACACTTACAGTGTAGTGCACATTTCTGCATCTAAGAATAAGGATTTATAAGTAGATAACCAAGAATACTGTTTTCACTTTACCTGGCATCTGTCCATACTATTCTTTTTTCAAAGTGATCCACTGTAAGGCCATTAGGCCAGGCTCCAGTATCCATATCTTTATATATGATCTTTCTTTCTGCTCCGCTCATAGAAGCAGATTCAATGCGAGGAAAATTTGCATCCCAGTCTGTCCAAAATAGAATTCTAGTGAGAGGAAAATAAAGCAGATATAAGAACATATTTTGAATGGTTTAAATGGCTTAATAGTTGGGAAGAAGGTACAATTATTCATTTCAAAAACTACAAACAAGTTGATACAACTCACAAGAAAATGGTAATCAAATGATCTTGCATTTAAACATCTGTATTTTAAATATTTTTCATCTTGAAAAAAAAATAATCATTTTACAATTACCCATATCTGGGATCCAAAGCAATAGCTCTTGGATGTTCCATAGCTCCTGCTATTAACGTTGTTCTCAGAGTACCATCTAGCTTTGCAACTTCTATTTGGTCCAGATTGCTGTCTATCCAGTATATGTTTCCTGCAATCCAGTCTACAGTAAGACCTTCAGGTGTGGCCAGGCCATGTTGTACTACCACCTCAATAGCACTTACACCTCAAAAAGAGAGAGAAGAGTCTGACATAGCGTACACAGACATACAAGTGTATCCTATGCTCTTGGAGTGAATTCTTGATTAATCTGATGGACGTCCATAATCTTTCATTCCACATGACATTTAGTCTTTGAAAATGTAATAGACTACTGTAAATAACCATACTACTTGCACTGCACAAATAAACTTCATTCTATAGAAATAGAACAATTTTATTCTTCAATGGTTTACTAAGTAAAGCCCTGGAAATTCCAATGAAGGCCCAATCTCACATGGAGTCCTGCTCCTAACATACCCATGCCTTGTTACCAGAGACCAGTTTTGTAGTATCTGTGAAGGACATACTCATGTTCTCTTCTCTAATGAACATACTAGACAAAATTCATGCAGATCTACTTGCAATTTTTCCACAAACAAGCAGAAGGAAAAAAAAAAAAATTGCTCTCACAGGATCAGGAAGAAATACCAACCCTTTGTATTTGTTACCTTCTTCTGCTAATAGACTACTGCAAAATGAAACTTTCATAACAAAATGTGTCTAGCAGTGCACCAAGATATACATCTTTTTAGAGGCAGAATATCATCATAGATTCTGTTTTTGTGAATGCTACCTCAGTAACAATTTAGGATATCCAGTATTCTCTAACTGCAGTTGTTTTCACTCTTAAGAAACTGAAGATTAAATCCGTACCTCCAGTGTCAGAAAGCTTGCCTCTGTAAATTTTGTCCTCCACCACATCTGTCCAGTACAGTAAACTCTGACTGAAATGAAAATCAAGTGCTATTGTATTTCTTAAACCAGGAACTAAAAGGCTGTAGTCACGTTTATGAAGATCAATTTTTCTGATCTCGTGTCGAATAGAAAAAATTATAAAAGCTTCAAATGGATCTGGAAGCAGAAGATTACATGTTTCAAAATAATAATAAAGAAAAGATTGTTATACATAGCTATAAATGACAAGTGAAATAAGAACAGAGTATTAAAATAGTTCACTTCCTGATGGAGCGTCTTTCAAATATACATTTTAGTCCCAAAAATATCTCACTTCTCTACTATATGTAACATTATCTTTGATCAGTACGAGAGATACCCAACATTAGAGTTGTGAATATCACAATTAACTACACCACAAATTGTTCCATAACAAGATCTTTAAGTCACAAGGTATAAAATAAACTATTTTCTCAAAAGACTCAGAAAAAAAAAAAAAAAAAGATCAAATTGTACATCATTCCAAAAGAAAATTAATTGAAAAAAGTACTAAAATGAATGAAAAAGTTTGTACATATATTTAAGATTGAAGCGATTAAAAAACATCACTGTAAACTAGTAAGCAAGGAAATAAGCATTTTATACGCTTCTGATACACCACACCAAACCCAATAACCACTGAACTACTTCTTCCTCTGTTACTCAAATGATGTTAAATTTGTGCTCATAAGCTTATATCATTATACACAAATATATATAAACAGTCACTGCATAGGTTAACTATTATAAAATTGTTTTCTATTGTAATTACTACAGAGTTTGGTGAGGTGAAGATTTCAAGCAAATAGCTGTGTTAATAAAACAAAGAGAAAAAGATTGAAAAGATTAGATTTTCCTATGTCTTTTTCCCCTTTTTCCTTTTAATATTGCAGTTGGAAATTCTAACAGAATTAAATTTAAAACCAGCTAAAACCAAGTGAGAAAACAATCAGATCATTCTTTTCTCCAAATATATATCCAGTAGTATAAAAAAAATAAATATATACACATAGATGGTCTTAAAGATTAGAAAATCTTTAAGTCACTTTTTAAGTGAAACCTGAACTGTGTGTTTTGAAGTTCACTTAACTTTTATTATACCAAGTTCTGAAAGGCGGAACATAAGAATGAAATGTAAATATTAAGAAACAGTTTTTTCCTTCCTATCACAATGTGAATGAGTTCAAATGCAATATATCAGCACAACTTATTTTGAAGGATGTTCCAACAGAAACTAAGAAGAATATGGAAATACATAATTTATATTGACTTTCTATTTGAATAATGGAGCTCTGTAATATACTTTTAGCTCAATCAATACAGTTTTAAAAATGAATGAAACATTCTTTGATAAGTCAGTAATGTAACAATACACATGCCGGAACAATGAAAAAAATCAAACTATTTGAAAACATGAAATACGGAAGAAAAACTCTATAGTACTTAAGACCCTCAAGAACAGAAGAGAAGCAGAACTAAAGAAAAACGGGAAAGGAAGAGAAAGACGTTGCAAGAGACATTGTCAGAGAACCTAAAATACAGCTTGAAATAGATCTATTTATTTTTCACATTTTAGTTTAGTTTTGATGAATACTTATTGAAACGGTTTGTAAAGCATCTCGAAATCTGCAGTACTGTATATTGACTTTAGATGTTATGGCAGTATACTACAGAAGCGTTGGCATATAGACCCAGTCTATATAAACTCTACCGCTAAAAATTAGCCAAGGGCTAAAAAACACCCTCTGAATGGTTTTTTTTTTTTTTTTTTTTTTTTTTTTTTTCCTCCATCCTGGAGGAAGGATTACTGGTTACTGCTCTAACGTAATTCATATCTTCGCCCACTTCAAGAGATTTCAAAACAAATGCGGCTACTGTAATAATTCTCTTATACCAGTTGGTATTACTGACAGCATTTGGCATTACTGGGGGTTGTTACCTCCAAAAGTTCTATTTCATCTCTAGTTGCAGTAGACAAAACTATAAGCCTTTATGTAACATTCACAAAAGATCTCACGCACGGAGATGTTAAGCGCAGTGGACACTGAGATCACACAAATGAGGTCAAAATTGGGATCCCTTGACTGGTTTACTAAAATGCTATTCACACAGTCAACAATTAATGTATCAGTTTCTATCCTTTGGAGTATTCACCATACCTTTAAATGAAATAAACTAAAATTATTATTGACTGTAAAAGCATATGTCCTATTTGATACAGAATTATTTTCTTGCTGCTTTGATGGCATTAGGATATCATCTTTATGGTTCATAAAAAATAGTATCACTTTTCTTTATACTAGCTGACATCTCTAGTCTCAGATCATATATTTAACGTTAAATTGTCTGACAATATCTGTAAAAATCAATTTGTAACTTTAGATTCTCACTAACAGCCAGTAAATATTAAGCAGAAATATCTCACAGGTCTAAGAAAAGCTAAATAGCCTTAGTCTCAATTTTTCTTACTTTTCAGCACAGAGAGTATATTTCATTTGTATTGCGTTTTTCTCCCCCCCTTAGGTTTCAAATATTGGTAATTTCTGCTTGCTTTAAGTTAATTTTTGTTACAAGCATTCCTCTATAACATTATTAACATCTTTTTATAACGCTTTTAATCCTTTCATCCCTGTAACCCAGTAAGAATGTGTTTTCTGAACACTCAGAAATGACAGTGATAAAATAAATGCGTCTGGTAAAGTGTCAAAAACATTAAAGCAGTGCAGTAAAATAAGAACTTTAACAGAGAACAACATTTTGGACATACAGGCCACAGTAACATGTCAGTGATCTGGGAGTCTACTATCAGCGTAACTCATTGATAGCAAAACATATAAATTTCATACTGTAGTAGCAATTGTTTACACAGTATTACAACAATTATTGTGACAAAGACTTGATTTGGGTGCCATTCTTTAAATGATGTTCCCAGAGGATTAATATAAACAAGTTCTTAAAAATTTTAAGAAAATTTCTCCTCAGCAAGACATTCTGTCTTTAAGCATTTGCTAAAAGCTCTTTAATGCAACATTCAGGATACAAAACTAATTTTTTCTTTGTTTACTGTTTTTGAAAAGAGAAATATTATGTTTACTACATGCAACATGGACTTCATTATAACCGTTACATAGCTCTATAACATTTTACAAATTAGGTCAAGCAAGGCTGAAGCAGAAGGATTAGAATTTGCCATATTTTCTGAAATGTAGACAGTTAAGCTGGAATAATTTACTAGTTAGCAGTCAAATGATTTGAAATGAGAAACTTAGGATTGTATTTCTCACTTAGTGATTTACATTTTTTTCTATAATTCACCTGAGGAAATGCTGAGTATCTGTAATACATGGGGAATATCTTAATCATAAAACCTGTTCAATTATGAAATACTCAAATAAATTACAAAATAGTTTTGAAGACATTTTGTCTCAGTACAGATAAGATACTATCAAGGAATAAGTACATAACAGTCCTAAAGGGATACTTTGAACATCTATGTTATTTTTAACTTTGTGCAGGAAAGTACTGATGTTATGACAATAGCTATTTCACATACACATTTTCATTTCACACACATTCACACTGAGCTTAACAGACATCCCTAACATTTTCTGAGACATGCTTCAGTATACAGAATACCGAACAATGAAGGGAATGCATTCTCCTTTCCTGCTTTGGCTTATGTTGGATTTCTTCTGGTTAGTGAACTGAACTGGTTTATTGATGACAAAATCAAGTACCAAAATATTACAGGTTAAAAAATAGCTTATACTGTGAGTGCTAAATGACAGAAGATAATTGCTTGTGTGTGCATATATTTGCAACTAACATTCTGAACTCTGAAGTAAAGGTTTGCTATGAACTACAGTTGATACAGGCTAACAGTAAGTTTGGGTAACACCGGAAATAAACAACAGTCAGCACACACTCCCATTTATAGAAAGACATGAGATCACCAACAGGATGCTTATCACTCTTGGAACTGTACATCCGTACACGGACTTCATAGTCTGGGTAACTCAGGAGAGAGGCCCAAAGAAATCAAAACAAACACCCTGAAAATTGGGAAAGGTTCTGGAGATGCATACAGAGATATGTCAAGAGATACCCAAGGTCCAGTAGCACCCAAAAGCAGTAACTTGATGATGAATCAGCACAAGCAAAGCCTATATTCAAATTAAAAATGAGATGTAAACAAACAAACCCACTCACACTAAATTAATACCTAATTAATGTCTGGAAGTGTGAAAGTCAACTGAATTTCAACTTACCAGTACTAATGCAATTTTCTCCATCTTTACTGAGCTTCCAGCCTTCATAACATGAGCATTTCACATTATTTTTATGTTGTTCACATACTTGACTACACCTAAGGTGCTTAGTGCAATAATCCATAATTTCACAAGTTTTGTTGTCTACACTGAGATTGAATCCTGCGGGGCATGAGCACACAATTCTTCCTCCAGGAACCACAGAACATTGATGACTACATCCACCATTATTAAGTGAACATTCATCTGAAAGAACATGGAATAATGAAGGTGTTAAGGGCTGCAAGGATTGTCTGTTATACTGTATACTTCTGAAAGAGACAAGGTCTACTAAAAATGCAGGAAAAGCCTCTAAGAAAAGGAAACATTTTTAAATCTCCTAAACAGCTTATTGTATTTATTTTAAAGCTATAGAATTAGCATAGTATCTTTACTGCAACTTTAAAAATTTTAGCATGGCAGATGTACAATATATGTATATGTTTTTCCAGACTTTCATTGACGTTAGAACTATCCATTAAGAGTTAGCCCAAAGACCATTTTAGACCAATATACCAACTCCAAAAGTGACCAAGTGCTAGAGGTTGATGCACAGAGAAAGAAGCACACAAATACTTTCACACATACTTTCCTTGCCTCCAACTACTTTAACTTCTTGGTTAGGGAAGGTTTCAACACTCAGTCTGATGTACCTATATCATAGACAACTCACTATTGAAGAAATGTGTACAAGTAAGAATTTAAAATAATAGTAATAATACTAGTAAAAAATAGGATATCTTTATCCATGCTGTTACCATCAAGGAGACATGTTACCTCCTTCTAGAAATACAAATATATTGCTTCATGATCACTTACACAGCTACTGATAGGATTCCATTAACCGAAGCCTTTGTAATTTGAGAGAACTGCACACTAGTTTCAGTAGATATTTAGAGTAGTAGATATATATTTCAGTAGATATATAGAGCTAGTTTCATAGATATTATGGATCCTTATATTGTTTATCTCCAGAAAAAGAAAGACTTACCTAAGGAGCTATGTTTTCCCTTATTTGAAAACAACTAATAGATCATTCAAGTAGAAGAACAGTATGATTTAATTTAAAAAAAAAATCTTCACATAAGATATTGTTATAAAAGTTCCTAAGGTTAACACGGAAACTAATTTGAGAGAAAGTATTATGACAGATAAAGAATCAGAAAAATGTGTCTAAAAGAAGTACCACAAAGATCGCCTTCATCAGATCCATCAGGACAATCTCTTCTCCCATTGCAGAGCTTCTCAGGCTGTAGGCAGATGGAGGTATCATTAGCACAAGGGTATTTTGGTGGTCCACACATATAGCCCTCGCAATTATCCTCATCAGACTGATCCTCACAATCAATATCGCCATCACATAGCCACGCTTTGCTAATGCATCTCCCTTGGAGAAAAGAGACAATAAACACAGGAAATCAGACTGGAAGTAAGCTTTGGAAAAAGCCTTCAGTAACATCACATAGATAATTATTTTTTTGTATTATGCTTTTGTATTAATACTACTTTCCTCTTGGATAAACAGAAAGAAACCAACTTGTACTTACAGTCTGAGGCATAACCCTCATTGGTGATGACAACCCAATTATCTAAGTAATAAAAAACCTATTTTTTTTTCTGTGCTGAGTAGAACTACATATAGGTAGAATACATCTTCATAATTTCAGTTAGGTATTCCAAATCATGCCAATTATGTCCTATTTTTAACTTCATCTTTTCTTCCTCTCTCCTTTTATCTTCTACTCCATCTGCCTTCCACAGGAGTAGTGTTTCACATTCTGTTAATGTGAGTTTAGGAAGCAAAACCTTTCTAGGAAGCATAAACAATACATTCTCAGAACATGCCAAAGAAATAATTCTCTTTTACATGGAATAAGTATAATAGGTGAAACTTCTTCCAAGACTTCAGTTTTACCAAAGCAGTGTTCTGATTATTTTCTTCACTCTTGAAAAGGAAGAAAAAAATGCACTTTTGTGCTGACCACCAACATTTGGAAATGTAAAGCTGCCTCTTAAGAGAAAGTGGTTATGACATTTAAAAGCACTGAGGTACTAAACTAGAATCATGAAAGCCAGAGATTGTAATAGGTGTAGAATAATAGATTGCAAAGCTATCACTTACCAGTGTGTGTGTGTATGCATGTTTGAGATGATCACTGAGATACATTGAGATGTGTTGAGATGCATATCTCAAACTGCATTTTGAACTCTCAAGCAGAACAAAAGTGACATGGTCTTATTCCTCCAATGAATAAGGAAACCCTGCACTGTGCTTCTACATATAAACTGCTTAGTTATAGAGGTCTATCAGGAATGGGAAAGAAGATCCTGGAAAGATGAGGATCCACTGAGAACAGTGTATGTCCAGGGACTGACTGGTGATGCCCAAGACTTAACTGCAAGTCTGGTAACTGCAAACTGTTGCACAGCATGAACTGATATGTCTTTCTGTTCAGCTTCCCCAGTTCAGATGAAATCTTCCCAGCAAGAAACTGACTGAATATGACTTTGTGGGGGCAGTAAGAAC
Source organism: Bambusicola thoracicus (assembly GCA_002909625.1). NCBI lineage: Eukaryota > Metazoa > Chordata > Aves > Galliformes > Phasianidae > Bambusicola > Bambusicola thoracicus. The sequence continues at coordinate 66,147 of PPHD01000151.1, forward strand.
AACAGTGTGAAATAACTAACTAGGATAAAACTCTAATCTTACTGGTTATTAAATGCATCCCAGTACTTAAACCACTACAGGCTATCAGTTACTCTGTGGCACAGGGATTTTGTAAAGATGTCCACAAAATGCAGCATCCCAAACTGCAGTTCTACTGTCTTCCACAGCACTGTAGCAGATTTTAATTTCTTACAGTAGAATTATTTCTTAGTTAGCTTAAGATTAACATAATAGTTTGCATTTGTTGTTTTTGCCTTCTTTTAATGGGAAAGGTGCCATCCTCCACAGAGTATGACAAAGGTGCATCCTCCACAGAGTATGACAACTGGATACAAATACAGTGAAACAAGAACAGTGAAAAAAAATATGCCCCTGTAAAAGCGAGGGTGCTTTCACTTTCAGTGAACTACAGTAAGAATTGAAATTTCAGGATTATATGACTGTGAATGTTTCAAACAGCAAAACATAATTTTACCAGTGCAAAAACACATGGAAACTTAAATGGGGGAGAAATGCCAGTTCTAATGAGAAGCTCTTCCCTTTCTCTTATGATGGTCTGTCCCAAATATCCTACACTGAAAAGTACAAACAGACACAGGAAAACAAAGCTGTATGTATTACACGTACGCTGCTTATTCCCACATACAATCAGAAGTGTTTCATAAAAGTGCCCATATTCATTATCTTGAAGTGAATATTGATTTTACATATTATTATAACAGCAGTAGAAATCTACTGGAAGACTGTAATGAAAGCTACTGGAAAACACCAATGTCAAGCAAACTAGATGGGTCCCAAAGTAAATTGATGTTGCTACCAATAGAGCTCTTAATCTGTTTTTTTAATCTTTTATACATACAAATATTTTCAGAGCAAATCAGTTTTCCTGCCTTTCCCTTACTGTAATGAAGATATATGTTGTAATAAAAGATCCATCTTTCTCTATGATAGCTATGACATGTTCTTAAGTAGAATATACTCATAAAATATAAATCTTGAAAAAAATTTGAAATAGATGGGACATAATGAAATAGTATGACTCTCCCAACATCATTAATTCAAATTCACTCAACTCTTTTTGCTTTAATTCCCCGTACCGAAACTTACACTTTTGGCTTCCAAAAGCCTTTACAGTAAATTTCACCACTAGTTAAGTGCCTCAATAGCTATCTTTTGTTTTCCATAACTCTCATATAACACACAAGAATTCAATGTAAAGCAGTAAATCAGAAGATCTGAAGCAAAAATTGTGTGGGAGAGTTTGATTCAAATGCTTCTTTTCCATTTCCTACAAATATAAACAAGTACAACAGAGAATTAGCTTTAATTTTTTTTTTTATTTTTTTTTTTTTAAACAACACTTCAGTCATTCTTGAAATACTGAGCTCAAGGATTTTTTGGACTGATGATTTATTAATTTGCAGGAAACCTGCTTTGGTGAGAACTATCTACATTCTCTCATCTTAGACTTGCTCCTGGCTGGCAAAAGCTGTAATGCAGGTTTAACCTCATTCACACGAAAATATGCATGTTCTAATATCAACACAACACAATGCCCCAGCTGTGCTAGTCAACCAATTATCTTTACTTGTTTTGTAGGAGACTTAAGAGTTGAGTCTACCTTCATAAGCTAATTTCTGGTATTTAAAAGCTTTTTGTTTAAAGCAGATTATTTATAAATGCCTCCTGGATGATTGAAGGGGGAGTGTTTCAAGGTCCAAAGAAACTATTATTTCAGAAAACAAAGTGCACTCAATGGTACCAAGAACTAAAGGGTAAAAAAACCTATCAGAAAACAAAACCATGCAAAAAAAATTATGTTTCTAGTTTACTTCTTATAATGCCTTTTTTTCTTAAGTTCTTAGGTATCAACTGAATCCACTCTTCCAGGAGGAATGCTCTAAAGAGCTCAAAGTGAGACGAGATTGATTAGGCATGGAACAAGTAGAAATAACCCTGCCAAACACATCCTTAACAACCAGTAAAATTTCTCCCCACCCTCTGAACTCCTCAGGGCATCTGATGTTCTTACTAAGTCCTCTCTTCTTTCTAAAGTCATCTCAAGCCGTCTCTCCATAAAATAACTCTTTCCTCCTCTTTAGTAGGAAAGGCCTATGGTCTCTTTGAAGACTGATTTTCTTCTTTACATCTTTCTGTAAAACTCTACCAGTTTTTCTCACTGTCAGTTTCTCTGCATTCCCCTCTATTCTATACATTTCACAATCTTCCATTTTGACTCTTACACTCCATATTCAGAGAGCACTGTTTGCTGTTGCCCTCTTCCAGTATCACTGTGATGATGACTCAACATCTACATTCCTTATTTTCCCAACACAATAATAGTTACGAATGACTAATATGTTGAGGAAAAAAGTGGAAAATAATAGTCCACCATGTAGTATTAAAAATAAGACACAAAATTAACTGGTCCTTCAAAAAAAGCAGTATGACAAATGTACAACACAGTTGGGAATTACTACACATGATTTGAAAATACTCATGATTCTTTTGAATTTGCCTTCACAGAACTACTTGACTAGTACCATTTGAGTAATTAGATTAATTTTATAACATTTTAAGTGAGGTTGAACAGATTTTATTCTTGGTCTACTAGTGCTATCTGCAAAGTAGGAAGTCTGAATAAAAAGGATGGATTTATGCAGTACATAAAACTGAGATGAGGTACATGCTCATAACAATTTTGGAGATCAGAATCTGAATTTAGAATAGTAATTTTAGCCTAATCTAATCTAGTCTAAGCTAATTTAGAAGTAGCTTAATTTAATTTAAAAGCAGAAATGGGCTAGAAGCAGCCCAACACTACTTATCTCAATCAAGTAGCTACTATATCTCATATCTTACTGCTGTGATAAATAACATGTTAAGAGTTTTGAACGTCATTACAAACATCTGCATGATGACAAAAAAAGAAATGTCAACCTCAAATCTGCTAATGCAAGTTAATAGATCTGTAGAGCTTTGGCTAACACTGCATGATAGTTTACGAACTGCACAGGTTGTATGGTTACATTGCGACCAACAAAAATACTTAAAGTTTAAAAAGAAATAAAAAATATATATGTTTTTGTTTATTTATAAAAAGGTGGTTAAAGAGACATGACAGATGTCTTTCAATATTCAAAAGCTTGTTATGCTAGTGAAAAGATGAAAACAATCATGCTCGCAGCAAAGATTCAGATGACATTAGTAAAAGTTGTTCCAACTGTGAGAGACAGATTACTGAGAGGTTACATAGAACACCCCCTATAGGATTTCTTAACAGCACGTTAGAACAGGGGCTGGATATTACAGATCTTAGAGGCTACCATTATCCTAGGTAGAAAAATCACTTGCATTAGGAAATTGGACACCACCAGTTAGCAATATATAAGGGGAAATTAGCCAATTTCTCTTAGCCCGAACAATTCTCACAAATACAAGAAGTTGATTAGTATTATTTCTTTCAAGTAATCCACAGAGTAAATGGCATTCTGAAATCTGACAGGAGCATGGTAGAAACTGTTCCTCATAACACCATTACTTTTCATTAGTCCCACCATCTGGAACTAAGTTGAAAAGTAGCTAAATAAAAAAAATCTGATTTTGCAGTTTCCTATTCCAGTGCATTACCAACAGGTTCCTCTGGAACTTCAGTTTTGGTCCCTTTAGGACCAATGGAAGGAAACCAATGAAGAGTTATCTATGGAACCATCAGAACTGATTGCTAACATGATAGTTCCCCACAACCAACAAGAATGATCAAGTTTTCCTTTAAATGAAAGCCATAAGTCCCTGAATTCAACCAATGCTAGGTGAAAGTTTTTTTGTTTGTTTGTTTTTGCTGCATTTATCTAAAGCAGCCAGAGAATTTACATTTCATTCTCTGTATGCAAAGTGACTGGGACACTGCGCTACTTGCACATGGCTATAAACATGGGTAAATGTATAACAAGAAAACACACTTTGAGACCTCTTCACCACCTAGATTCTAGGAAAAAGACAGTACACTTCAGAAAGAAGTGCACTTCCTGTTACAGGTTTCCATCAGTCTATTCTAGGGAAAAGACTATTCTATTAAGAAAGAGAAATCTCTTTTTACCTACTGAAGGTATTTCATTTAAAAAGTACTTGTTCTATATCTACTTACAGAGACTGTCAGATTTTGTCTAGAAAAAAAAATTATATCTTATATTTCTTTATTTGGACATCATGATTTCTGTAATCTTAAAATCCAGGTAGCAGCAAGCAAGCAAGTAGTTCACATATTAATAATAAATTCAGTTCATACACATTCCCAAATACTTTTAGATATAGTTTACATAACTAGGTCTCAGCGCTTCACATGCTTAGCTATAACACATATTAGAGTACATTCTCCTTTCCACTAATAACATCATGTAAAGTTACTACCTATTACATACATCCTAATTTAAACTTTGTTTTTAAAAATGTTTTACCCTCAAATTCCATTAAACTTTGAAATGAAAAAAAAAATACAATTATGACCTACATTCATTTCATGTTCCATCTAAGCATGACTTTGAAAAATCCTAATGCAAATGTTAGTTAAGTCACATTCTTTTCCAATTTTTTAATGAAGTATTGTAACGAGATTAGATTTTAAGCTTTCTCCGAGAATACATTTTTTTCTCTCACTATTGCAGTTCAAATTTCCAACGCTGTGGCTCTAATTCTTTGGAGTCTTCTAACTAATTACTTTATACCATTTCAAATTACTTGTAGCACCAAAGACAGAAAATGAAAGAAAATACCTAGACTTTGAAGTACTATTAAATGCTACATTTCAGTATTAGTTTTGATGTGCTGTCACACAGAACAGTTTGAGCCTTACGTAATCTCAAAAGCCTTCCATTTTATATTGTAAATCAGAAAACGGGTTAGAGTAGCATATTAATATTTTACTCCTGGTGTAAATAACATCTCAAGTGCTATTAAACACTAAGAGGAATATTCCCATTGCACATCTACTAGCAAATCACACACAGAGACACAGATGCAGTGTGAGTAAATGAGAGCATCATCTGCAAAGACATACCTGTACTCATACAGGAGAACTTTGTCTTTTCATCACACAGACGTAAAGTTCCATTACAGCCTTTTTCATCACTACCATCTTCACAGTCCTTTTCTCCATCACAGCGCCACAGCTCAGGAACACAGTTCCCATCAGGACTGCACTGAAATTCCTTTCCATTGCATCGTCCAGGAGTGGGAGTTTCTTAGAAAAATAAGAATTACACCAAAGAATATGCTTTGTGACTTTTTTTCCATGCAAAGTTTACAATGAATTAGAATCCCCTTTCTCAACCAAAGCCAAAACCACAGCCCACAGAATAACTCAAACCCCACTTTCCCCTCCTGTCTCATCAATCCAAAAAGTCTTCAGACAATCTCAAAATATTTTCAAGATGGTTGCCTTTTCAGTTTTCTTCTCTTTCCCAGACCAGCTATTACCACTGTTTTTAGGAATCATAATGCACTAACAAGAATAACATGTATTTAAAGTAATGACAAAGTTAGACAATCCTGTTTATCCAAAGAAAGTATTATTGTAATAAGTTTTGTAGCCTTGCTTGTAACTTTATGGTTTATTTTATCAGATGTTGCTTAGCATTATGTTTTTCAGCATTCTATCTTAGAAAAAGAAATACTAAGTTTCTGGACAAGTGTACACAAACGTAGCAGAATAGGACACCTTAGGACTGACTATGACTGTAAAACACCTATTTCAGACACAGTGGCTCAAATTCCAACAGGACATGGTATTGTATGAAAAGGTAGGGGAGGACTTTATGCTCCAATTTGGGAGTGAAGTGGGAGGCCAATTAATAGTTCCAGGTAAATTATTTTGGTAGAGATAAATATTAATACATTTTGCAAATATAAAAAGTTAAGGACTTTATTGTATTTTGTTAAAATATTCTTATGCTTCAGTATCACAATAAAAAAAATTGAACAACACAAAATAAGAGAGTTATATCAAAAGTAACTTGGGCCTTCCTGACCCCATCCTTACACAGCCTAGTGGTATCCCTATACTCCTCCCAGGTTACCTGTATCTGCTTCCATTGCCTGTGTATTTTCTTCTTGCTCTCCAGTTTGACCAGCAGGTCCAGCCATGCCAGTCTCTTGCCTCCCTTTCCTGACACCCTACACCAGCGGGATGGAGAGCTCTTGTTCCCTAAGGAAAGCTTCCTTAAAAATCTTCCAGCTCTGCTCCACTCATTTGTCTTTCAGAATAGATTCCCAGGGAGTTTTGTTAACTAACTCCCTGAAGAGCTGGAAGTTGGCTTTCCTAAAATTAAACTTAATTAAGATGATGTTCAAAATCTGTATGACTGTCAGCAGCCCTGCGAAACTTAACACCAAAATTTATAGTATGATTATTGCAAATAAGAGGCTAAGTCTTCACTGCCATTTGAAATTTAAAAAAACAAACAAACAAACAAAAAAAAAAAAAACAAGAAAAACATGTATATATAGTACGTCAACTATACATCCCTTTGCATGTGTCCTCTGAATTTTCTGGAACCTAGCACCCTTTCTTACATGTTGATTCAACACTTTCCCCTGCTGGATTCATGAGCTATACCTTATTTTCTATACTAAGCAATGCTTAAAAACATTCTCTCTTTTGCCACTGACTGAAGAAAAGTCTTCTGTATCTATAATAAAATATTCCCTTTATTTACAAGTGATAAAATGTGGGAAGAATAAGATAGCTAACCTTCCTTGGTGCAATTTGTTCTGGTTTCATCACTGTAATCTCCACAGTCATTGTCACCATCACATGCCCAATGGCTTGGGATACATCTGCCATTATAACACCTGAACTGATCAGCAGAACATGAGTGGATGCAGCCTAGTTCATCACTTCCATCACCACAGTCATCATCTGCAAACATTGATTTTAGAAGATACAGAATCTGAATACATATGCTAAGAGAAACAAGCCATTTCCAGAAAGGAAAATAACACACAGTAAATAAAACAGTATTTTTGTTAGCTTCCCACAGGTATATGGTAAAATTATTTCTAATACAGAATCATCACCTATCCTAAGTTGAAAGAGACCCACAAGGATCACTGAGTCATGCTACTCGTTCTGGGTCTACCAAACCAACGGATCTCAGCTGCTCCACATACTGCTTGCCCTCTACGCCTTTCCCCACCATCATAGCCTTCCTTAGGATGCTGTCTAATAGTTTTATGTCCTCATATCATGGCACACAAACTGCCTGCAGTGCTGGAGGTGAGGCCACACACTGCAGAGCAGAGTGGGACAATCCTTTGCCTCGCCTGTTGGCAGTGCTGGGCCTGAGGGTCCGCAAGGTACAGTCAATCCTTTTGGCTCCAGAGCACACTGCTGGCTCAGATCCAACTTGCTGTCAGCTAAAACCCTCAGATTCCTTTCTGTATGGCTGCTCTCCAGCCTCTCATCCCCCACTCTGTTGTGCATACAGCCAGGATTGATCCCTCCCAGGTGCAGAATTTGGCACTTTCTCTTGTTAAACCATGTGGGTGGTGATTGTGCAGTCCTCCGGGCTGTTAGAATCCTTCTGTAAGGTATAAATGTAAAGGAACATATGCTTCCTTAACTCTACTAACAGCACTCGTTGCTCTTTCATTTTAGATAGTCTAAGATCATTACATTTATTCACACTTATTCAGTCAAATATACCAGTAAGCATTAGAAGGCTGTAGATTTTCTTCATTTCTTTTCCTGTTTAAATACAGATGCTCCCAAATTGAGCTGTTTTATTTTACCCTTAGTGATACCTTACTTTGTTGTAGCCATTACAACAATCTTATTGCAGTTCTCCTAATTTGACTGTGATCACCAAGTGAAGGAAAAGATGCTACATAAACATTATAGTGTTTCCTTACACAGAATTTCAGCACACTGTGATAATTTAGGGAATCTGCCCATACACAGCTACACATTTCTTTCAGTCTCATAAAATCACAATAATACCATATTCTGTGGTGGATAAAGAACCAGTCCAATTTTGTTAAGACTGGTAAGACATCCCTCCCATGTCATAATCTTTGGAAAAATATTCATCTGAATAGCTGCCAAATACATTCCCTTTAGGACAAAAGTAGTAATAACATTGTAAGTCTTCCTAGACTTCCCTTTTGACAATTGCCATTTATGAAGTGGAAGGTGCCCACAAACAAGGTAGATATTTTGTCACCAGAACTGATTTGTTTTCTTAAAGCAGAAAATATACAAGCAATGTTGTTGTTGCTATTTTTTTTTTAAGCAGTTGAAGATTACATCACCCCCTATTCTACAGAACATAGTATTTGCAACTATCACCACGTCCACGGCACCATTTCTGACGTAATCATTCAGTTTTGCTGTTTTCTCCAGAAGGTAAGTAACTTACAACTACTGTATTTATTTATTCTCTAACCAGTTACAAATCAAACTGGCAATAGTGGTCACAAAAGAAAACAATAACATAGCAATATCTGCTTTTTTTTTTTTTTTTTTTTTTTTTTTTTCAGATATTGAACACTTGATACTTGCCTGAATCACAGAGCCATTTGCTGCTAATGCACCTTCCGTTTTTGCAAATAAATTGAGTTAGTGGCTCGCACGTTGGGAATTCTGTGAAAGCATTCAAAACCAAAAACTATTTAATGTATATAGTCTTTAGTAATATTCTTTCACTGTTCTGCATGCATGATTTAAACAAGCCAAATAAACTGTATGAAACGTTTGTCTAAGATACTCTAGAATGGAAGAAACAGTAAGAGAATGAAAAGAAATGATATAAAGGCTCTTAACAGTAAATTAAAGCCAACACCTATCCTTTCTCAATGGGGATCAAGCAAATGCATTCTCCTGTGTTATATGACGTGGTTCTATACTCCCATCATACAAGGCCTGTCTTTGCCATTAACTTGATAACCGATACAAGCTGTGCTTTCAGCATTTTCATTTAGGTAAAAAAAAACAACAAAAAACATATGGTTCTCCAAATGCAATGGCTGCCAGTAAAAGACAGGAAATGGAAGACTATAAAATGAGAAGGTTAAGTACAAAGTGAAAGAACAGTCAAGAGATAAAAGTTACTGCACAATGACGTAGTAAAATAGAAAATCAAAATGTCAGTATTTACAAGCACTTCCTAAGGGTATTCCCATTTAAAAAAAAAAAAAAAAAAGTAGAAAACTAAGACATTATCATCCTTAGAGACTCATCCATTATTCTGTTACAACTTAGTTTCCACAGTTGCCTAACATCTGCATAATACAACTTGATTTTTTTCCCAACTTTTTCTTTTGAAATCAATGAAAAAGGTATGTGCATTAATGCCATTAAGATGTTAAACTGTGTTTGCATTATATCATTTGGAAAGTACAAGCTCATAGAATCATAGATCCACTTCACAAAACTTAAAAATTCATAGGAAATAATCTGGAAGTTTAACAATCTAAAAGGAGTAAGGAGCAGCCTAAAATCTGCTCTATATACAGACCATCAGGGGAGTAAGATGCTTCTCAGAAACCATCAGTTACCTAATGCAAACCAAAGACAACAATAAGGACAATCTACCTGAATTGCTACGTAAAGGCAAGTTTATCCCTCGTGGAAGAATTTCAGGCTGGAAATTCTTACAAAAAACATCCTAAATGCAGCAGAAAGCAATGTCTGAAATGGTACATAGGCCTATCAGCTACATCAAAACAGCCAAAAAATTACAAGAAATCAACAAGCGTATACCTCATTAGATGCCTCCAGCTTCTAGTCTTGCTACAATTCCGCAACTGAGCCAATATAAAAATAAAACTTGACAGAGATCTCAAGAACCAGGACACCTTTAAAACACGTCATGTAACCATAATGTCTCTTTACAGATACTTAGTTAATGAACCTCCGACTTAGATATGCTGTCCCTTGCTGCCTTTGGTGCAAATAATTCAAAACTATTACTTTTATGGACGCTCAGGGAGAATTTTGCCTTTAAAAAGAGTCACACATGAAACAAAAAAATCAGTTGCATTAAATAAGTTCAGAGATCACCAGCAGCATCATAAGATTGGATGAATGTTTTATTGCATCAACACAAGAAAGGGGTGGCAAGAAAATTTAACAACGATATTTTGTGAATCACACTTAAATAGCTTTGTGTTGTTAATAATTTTTTTAAAAAAGAAAAAGATGTTTTTCTTGGAGGAACACTTTACAGTGACAACCAAGTATCTGTTCTGATACAAATAACATAGGTGTTCAAATATAATGGTATTTAGATATAGATATATTCCTTAGATGTTCCAGGAAAAGCTGAAAGCTATTTTTTCTTCTATTTTTAGCTTTCCAATATTTTTCTACGAATTTAACTCTATTTAATTTTTCTCTTTTGATCCCTCACTGTCCCTATGATCACCCCAGCACTCCTTTCCCTTTGTCATACAGACGCACTTCCTGAAGCTGTTTCACAGCCATCCCTGTGCTGACTGCCCAGCAGACGGGCAAAACAATCAAGGTGCCTCTTGAGTTTCTCCACAATGTAGACACCAATCTGGTTTCTCTCTGCTATCCAGCTGTCCTGTAAAAGCTCTGTTTCTTTGATACTTTTTTCACTCTTTGGTGATTGAGTGCAAATGGTATGGCAGATATACAGATGGACACAAAATACGATCTTAAGCGTTGTTCCCTTTATGAAAGCAAGAGAAAAACAAGCACATTTTGCTCTCAATCCTTCTTCAGAAATGCCATGATTCTTAGTAAATGTGGTTGTATTTTAAGAAAAAGCTTGTTTAGATACCGGCATAATTTTTTTACAGTACTGCTCACTGTGGCTATAGACTGACATAAGTATACATAAGTTCTTGAATCAGTATGATCCAAAAATTATTCATAGCTAAGAACTGGTGCACTTAAATATGATGTGTAGTGGTGAAAAAAAAACAAACTATTGAATAAAAAAATTCATTTTAAACTGTTCTGTAGGAGAATTCCAAGTAGCTAAGTACATTTGTTAGTTAGAATACCTTTCATTAGCCATCAAATCACAAGAAAAAAAAAAATGAAAAATCAAATGTTTAACTTATTTGTACAGCCACAGCACTCAAGACTAAATGAACAAGTTCAAGTAAGGAACAGATGTAAAGTCTGACAAAACTGGAAAACAGTGGGTGAAATAAATGCTAATTAGATGATCTGGAGAAATATTCCAGATAAGCTGACAGGCTATACCATATAAAACATGCAAAATGAAATTATACTAAGATCTGTAAATTGATAAGCTGTGCAAGAACACAAGGTATGGCTAATCACAGAAACTATTAGTATCATGTCATTAGTATCATGTCAAATCATTACACAGAATGGAGTAATTTCAGAGTCTGTAAGATACAGTGAGTCCAGTGAGAGTTTAGAAGTAATGTGAAACACGCCAAGGGAAAGCAGGTTAATGCTCCAGGAAACATGTGAAAAAAAGAATATATAAATGTATATATTTATCTTGAAAAATCTTGAATGCAGCTATAAAAAAAGAGATAGTGAGAACTATGGCCTTAAAAAGTAACATCAAACTCAACTACTGGTTACCAGTCATGAAGAATTCAAACTTAAATGAACTTAAAGGATTATGGATCAACAGAATTCACTAATTGAGTCCTGTTCCATCGACATTCTCACAGCTGAAGTCCTTAAGATTTACCTTTATGGAGCACACACTACCAGCCACTTTCATTTACACATTTACTCACTACGTGCTTTTTTTCTTGTTTTCCACTGGAAAGGAATATTCACTTACCACAGGATGTCATTTCATCAGTTTGATCTCCACAGTCATCCTCCCTGTCACACAGCCAAGATGTTGGAATACAACGTCCATTCCCACAGGAAAACTGGTCGATCTGACATGTTCTTGCTGTCAAGACAAAACACTCCAAAAATGCAAGGGAAATGGACTAAATCTGTTAGATCTTTTGGTTCAAGTCTGTGTGAAGAAGTCACAAATCTAGATGGCATCTCCTGGCCTGGCTGCTCATTTCACTTTAACTAACCATCATTCACCTCCTTTGATTTCAGAGGAAATTGAAATCTGCCGGACTCTGTCCTATCTATCTTTGAATCATACACTTGTTAGTGTGAATGCACAGTATTAGCCAGTAGAAGAACAGTAATGCTTGATAAAGTAATATTAGTGCTAGAGCTGAAGTGAATCTGGGAATAAAAACATCTAACTTAGAATTGGAATTTTACTTATTTAAAAAAAAAAAAATCTGTATTTCCTACTATAAGCAACGATGGACTGAGAGTCATATTTACACACACAAAAGAAAACCAATAATGCAATAATGCATGCAATGTGCCTGGCCTCACTTTTCTTGAACTCTTTCCATTTGTAAATATGCATCCATAATGATCCATTAAAGTACATTCTGTATGCCTTTCCTCTGATGAAACAAATATAACCAAAAGAAATTATACTATGCAATTACATACATGATTTTGAAATCTGATAAATAGTACAATATCAGTAAAGTCTGACATATAAAGCTGATCCTATAACTGTATTTATTCAAAATGTGAACTCATAACTAAAATAACAGAAATAGAAACGTAGATTATGATTACAAACTTGAATATGAAAAGACATCAATATGTATTACAATTTACAGTAACTGCAATGGTGACATGGAATCTATAGATCTGAATTTGTGCTAGAGATTTTTTTAGCCAAACTGCACAAATACCAATCCATGAACAGATCATTCCATACCTGAAAAGTTAAACAAAATGAATCCTGGGAATTTATGACAATGCCGTCTATCACTGCATTTCAGTTAAAGAGCCACCAGCCATTGATGTCTAATATTTTGTACAGCAAACATTCAGTGATTGTTTAGCATACTCTACTGACAAGAAGTAAACATCATGGATTTGGAACTCCAGGATTTATTGCAGTAGAATCAGTGAACGATCTTCATCTCAACATTTCCTTAAAAATCCATTATACAGAAAATAAATTACAAATGAAAACAATTTTCAAGGTACCAAGGGGAGACCGAGTAAGAAATTATGCTTTTGTCAGCACAAAATAAAATTTACTCATCAGAGCATGTTAACAAACAATTCTAACTGCCAAAAAAGATTTAGCAGGAACAAGTTTGTACCTAAGTAGTACTTTGACAGTCAGCCCACATGGACAGATTAAATGCTGAATTACTTTGGAAAGCACAATCAAGCACAAAGATGAAGTAAAATGCAATTTGTATTCCATCTTAGTGGCATCAACATCTGAATTAATTTAAAACGACAATAATCAGATTACTAATAGCTGACTGGTTCAGTTCAGTTCAGCACGGAATTGCTTATGGAGCTGGAATTAAGTAAAGTTTTTACCTGCACAGGTTTTATTTGATTCATCTTCGTTATTACCACAGTCATTAGCTCCATCACAAAGCCATCTCTTGGGAATGCAGCGATTATTTTGGCACTTAAACTGATTTTCAGGACAACTGTGATTGACTGGGGGGGAAAGACAGCAGAGTTTTTTTTTCCTTAGAAAACAACCAGAGAAAATCAGCTGAAAATAATGTATTAAATAATATTCCCTGGTGATGCAGTAGCGAGGTTATCCTGGATATATCATCATCATCATGACGTGAAAAGTGTACACCAATAGAGACAATAAAAAATACTGAACTACTTAAATGGCACTCCAATAATTAAAGAGCACGTAGTAATTAAATAATGCATAATAAATTCCTAGGAAGGCCCTCTTTTATTAACCACTAAATGATAAAAGTTGGCAACATTTTACAAGTACAGACAAGAAGATATCAAAAGGGAAGACGTAAAATTTTGATTCCAAAATAGATAAAAAAGAAGGTTTAAACTGCATATTTGTAATATATTGTAGATTAAACCCCTGAGTTGAAGATTTATCACAGAACGTCATGATCTCAGAAATTCAACAGGCTTAAAACACAAAGAATCCATTTAAAACATACAAATTTTATTGCCCGTACCACACATGTGATAGAATGCATGCCTGGGAGCATGGCACTCAAATGACTTTAACAATCTGAATACACATCCATCACACTGGTTAAAAGATGTTATGTCACATAATTTGCATTATGCAATGCTGAACGATATTGGGTTATGTTCACCGTGAATAAAACAACAAAAACTGTATTTTCTTCATGCTTTTCCCTGGCATGGATCAGGGCTATGGTAAATAGCGTATATACCATATATATATATACATATAAATATGTATATACCATATGTATACGGTAAATAGTTGGATCCACCAAGCTCAATGTTTTTTTATATCAAGTTCATAATTATGATCCATGTAAATAACATTAGAAATAAAAAATCCCCAGAGAAATATATACCTTATACATATAAGTTGTTATTGAGTGACAGATAAATGATAACATGCATAAACTCAAAGAAATTGGTATTTTTACAATAGGTTTAAAATAGTGAAATTAAATCTTTCTTGAACTGCAAACAGATGTAATTGACCTCTGCTCTCTCATGACAGAAGTTATCAGATAGGTGTCAAATTATCATAACAAATATTTGTTGTGTAACTGTAGGTAAAAGAACAAGTATAGGTTCATGTATCTCAAAAATATAATTTCACAGACTTAAGCTATCTTAAATCCTAAAAAATCTGAATTAACCAAAAATTATTTAAGCCATATTACACACATCTACATAAACCTATTCATTTCTGGGTAGGCTATGTATAATTGTAGAATATATCTTTTTCTCACTAGCTACCTAATATCACAGGAAGAAGACTTTGAAACCATACAAGTTATGTACGATTGGCCTGCTCTCCTAGCTGTAACAAGTATGTACATTCAGCTTTTATACTAAAAACAGGGTCTATTATTAGCAGATCTCATTCACCTACACAAGAGCAGTAAACTACGTAGTTTCAAACGCTCAGTTAAAAACAAAAATCACAAGCTCTTATCCACCTACTCAGCTATCTGGTCTCTTTTTTAAAGTTTAACATAGAACTGGAAACAAATGGTGTTTAAAATGAAAGGACATCTTGTAGGCTTGTCCCTGACATTTCAGTAGCTTTTATCTTTGACCTTTCTACCTATTCTGCCCACTGAAAACAACAGAGAGTAAGTGTGATACCAATGGCACATGAACACTTCATGAGTGTTTTTTGTGTGGAGTGTGAAACAACATTTGAAGTAAATATAATAATTAATAATTTGAGCAGAAAAGCATTACAAGTGTTATAATACTTATAAAGCAACCTCGCTTGCAATATAAATGGAGCTAAAATCTGGTATAAACAACCCGATAAAAAGCAAACATGAAGACTTACCTTTAATTTTACTTTATTAATAGAGACAATAGATATTACTTTAAATGGTAAGTTTTGCTTTTTATGTTTAATATTTTTGTACATTCTGGTCATAACTGCAAACCTTTCAGACTAATTCCAGAAGAACTACTGAAGTTTCTATAGTAACTGCTTAAAAAAAGATCACTGTTAACATTCTGGACACAAACTATGCATCATACATAGATTTGAGATCATATGATTTCATTTGTATCTGTAAAAATCCTCTGGGTATCATAGGCTTTGATCAATGAATTCGCCTAAATTATACTAATTAAAATAAGAATCAAGTCAACGTTGTCAAAAGATTTTCCTTCTCACTGTCTTTATCAGTTGAACTCCTTGTTTAACAATCCCTTGTACTGCTGACTAATGTTTCAGTACAACTCAGATCAACAGAAAAAAACGCCTTAAAAAGAATTCAGATTTACATCAGTATTGTCTATTCCATGGAGATATCAAATTATATAAACAAAAAAAAATCTGACTATATGTAACAATCATGAAGAAAAAGACTGTATTTTAACAGAGGGTCACTAGCTCAGCGTGCTTCAACAACATCAAGCCAGAGCAAAATATGCAAGATTCACCCAAGGATGTATAAATATTTCTATCAATGTTCTGCTCATCCTCATCAGGTTGCTACAGGAATCAGCAAAAACACACGCATCTAATTTCAGACACCCAACCTGAAGTTTCAATTGACAAATTCAGAAAAGAGCAATGAATTTCAAAAACAAGTACACACCACCACCACCATCATTTACTGGGGAAAAAAATAAAAGGAATTAAAAAAAAAAAAGGAAAAAAAAAACAAAACAAAAACCAAACAGATTCAAGTTATTTTGTGTTAAAGAGACAAAGAAAGACGGTAACAAAAATTTTCAGACACACAGAACAATGCCTCAGAGTAGAAGAGTATATCAGATCTTCATGTCTAGAAGTGATAGGAAAAGGAATAATGCATTTTCGTTTTTGTAAAGGAGATTTGGTATAGAGAAATGATGTAATCACTGCAACGATCTGAGAAAGTAAAGAGACATTTTCACCACCTCAGCTCTCAATTTATAGTAGGTTAGGTAGCTTACAGGAATGACACGGATACATAACTGGTATGCTTTCTAGCGTTTTTCATTTCAATAGCAGCACTCCTCTACAGTTAAAGAAACAAACAACAAGCAGTACTACAACTGTACTAAAACCATGTTTTCAAAGATAAGAGTACATCTTGCTAAAACTGAAAGTATTGCACTGGTTTTCTTCAAACAAAAGAAAAAAATTCCAGAATCACAGAACCATTTCAAGTAGGAAGGGACCTCTTGAGATCACATTGCATAATTTCCTGCTCAAGCAGGGTCAGCTAGAGGTTTGCCAGGACTATGCAAATCTGAGTTACAAATTTATCCACAGATGACCAATCTATTGCTGTGTCAAAATCAGAAGACGACTGACATTACTCTTTTACTATGCTATGAAACCAGTACATGAGCGCTATTTATAAATACTATTATTACAACATACAGGAAAAGAAAATGAGTTATATGAATGACTTAGGCTATGATTAAGGTTATG
Source organism: Bambusicola thoracicus (assembly GCA_002909625.1). Classification (NCBI taxonomy): domain Eukaryota; kingdom Metazoa; phylum Chordata; class Aves; order Galliformes; family Phasianidae; genus Bambusicola; species Bambusicola thoracicus. The sequence continues at coordinate 83,093 of PPHD01000151.1, forward strand.
GTTTGCATTCAGCTCTCCTCAGACTTCTATTTAACATGCATGCATTACTTCATTTCCATGAAACGTGGGTTAAAATGTAAAAAACATATATATACTTACAGCAAATGTCGGCATGCTCATCACTGCCATCCAAACAGTCATCATCCCCATCACAGCGCCAGCGATCATGGATACAACGCTTATTGTTGCACTGAAACTGTTCGGCTTTGCACAACTGTGGTGGCATTTCTCCATGTTTAACTACAAAAAATATCCAGGATGCACATATAACTTGTCAGCTTGATACATACAGAATACTACCTCTACATGTATAGATATACAAATTATTTTGGTACCACTTGTAAAGCAATGGAAAGCACAGCAATGACAGCAGATTAGCAAGGTCCCAGACTCCAGCAAGTGAGGACTTGCTCAAACACAACAGCCACGGACACAGAAATAAAGGAAGCAAGCTGTTTAACTTAGGAAGACCTCAGGTAGGCAGGGATCTCCAGCAAGATACCCTTACCTCCACTTACATGAGGTCTGGGAAGGGGTGTATCCTGGCTCCATGCCTTCCAATCAGTCAGGTATATTGCATGCACCTGAGCAATCCTGGGTTGGTGCTGCCTTCCCACCAGGTGCTCAGTCACTGCTTCAAACTGTGACTTAGCATTTCCACTACACCACTTATCAAAACAGTATTTCATAAACGTCACATATTTGAAGCAATTCCACCTAAAGCCTGCAGCAGTATGCAGATTTGAGTTGAGGTCATGCATTTGTAATAAATGGGAGAACTTATAACAGGATGCCATTCAGACTTTTTTGTTATTTTAAATTTGTGCTAAAGATGATAGTGTCAAACTACCAGTTTAAAATACTGTAATGCTTTGCTGATAGTGAAAAGAAAATATTCTTACAGACTATTCAAATTCTGGTGCACATTCAAGGACTAGGGAATGATTACTGAAAAGCTGATTCTCGTATCCAGGCAACAACTCAAACACCTGCATTATGCACTGTATAAACTTTGCAAATATGAAATGATAAAAATCTACTGCAGTAAAATTAAGTAGGAAGCCTCAAGCTTATTGATAAATCCAGACAGATAGATTTCTCAGCACGAGGTTCAGGATGTTTTACATGTAAAACATTATGTTATAACCCCATCAAGAATGTGAAAGTCTTTCAAAAGAGTTGGGCACTGAAATTTGCGGGGAAAAACAACAAACAAATCGGGAAACCTGCTTGATTCAGATCTGAAGGCATCTAACCTCTTTTCCTAATGAGACTTTTTTTCAACAACAGTGATGGCTCTACTAGACATGCACTTGAGTCAAGTTCAAGGTAGTTGCAAACTCAAAGTTTGTCACGTCATGAAATAATCATTATGCTTTTCTCAGCTCTTATATGCCTATACCTGAAAATCTATGTGAAGTTTTACATGTTACACTTGAAGAAACAGACCAATGAGACCCAGATGAACAATAAGAATTTTTAATGTTACAAAAACCACGTGCAAACATTTAAAAATATATATATCTGCATATACTAACATTCCCACATTTATTATGGATGCTGAAAATGGTTATTGGCATTTCAATGGAGATATCCAAGGAAGAGATACAAGCAAACAACAGCTAAATTTGTATAGTTTATGAAGGGCGTATTACATATATAAATATATACTTAATGTATTTTAAAATAGATTCAGCTTGAACATTTTCTATGCCAGATTTCAATTTGAGATACTTAGTTCATATAATAACCTGATATATAAACTAGTTTATATATATTTCATCATGAAATTGTTATTTCTGATATTCTGTGAAAGAGGCAACTGAAATATCAAAGTCTCTTATCATATCAGACATCTCATTCTCAAATACTGTGCGCTTAATTGTCTGTCTTTACATGAAAATAAGCCTTTACTGTGTTTATCAAACTTTCTGCAATTAGCATCTCTACTGAAAGAATATCTCTGCCCTATAAAAATCACAAAAGCCTTTAAGGAGAAGAGGTTTCTATTTATTTTGAGGATTGTTTTTATCCCTTAGCAGTGGTATCAACCCACATATTCTTTAAACAACTTACTCATGCAGGTTGTACTGTTTTCCTCCAAAAACTGATTATCAGCACAGGCACAAACTCTGCCTCCAGGAATGGCTAAACAGAGAGTACTGCAGCCTCCGTTGTTAACGCGACATGCATTATCACCTGTAAAAGCAACAAAAAACATTTTAAAACCAACAGCCATGCCAAAGTAAGGAGATGTAAGCACATGAATATCTTTTTACATATTTTCTTCTCTGTTAGGGTCTCATTCTCCTAGTTTGGTCACTATTAGTTATAATATTAAAACAGGTTGCAATAACCTGAAAGAATAAAAATAAAGATGCCATCGGTTCACAGGATTCTGTGTAACTTCTTTCAGAAGATGAACAAGTATTAAAGACTATTAAATGTCACAGGTACAAATGCTGACAGATTGCCATGCATGTAGTAGTTTAAAGACATTCAGCAGTATATATATATATAGAAATGATCTTAAGTATACTGGCAGCTACACACATTAAAACAATGTAGCTACAAATGTAGACTTAAAAGAGAAAGAAAACAGAAATTAGAAGTATAACAACATCTATGGAAGGCAGAGTTTTAGGCAAATATTATGGTACTTTCTCTGAACACATCTGCTATTTCTCCACTTTCTGTTCCCCTGTTGTTGTTTCTCCCTAACTACCATATGCTGTTCACATGAGGACAGTGACAGCTGTCAGGTGTTCCAATCACCTAACAAGAACTGCTGCACACTAGTGATGATACTGTGAGAACATAACTGAGCTTGAAGCCTGGGAACAAGGTACCTGTGAGGCACCTAATAAAACCTTTTTAGCATATTGGCTATTACAGTTGAGCAAAGTACATTTTACAGCTGTATATGTACTAAGTAGCTATAGGATAAATAGGGAAATTTCCATTTTGTTTCTGTTTTGTTTACAGAATCAAAAGTTTCAGGAATAAAAACACTTAAAACACTATAAAAACACTAAAAAAACACTATAGGAACTATGTAAATGGAAACACTCTTTTACCAGTACGTGTAAAAAATAATAGCCCAGTAAGCTAGACATTCTTCTTTTTGAGATCTGTAGAGTTATTAATATTAAACATGGTCAGCTTTTAGAACAGTATTTTGTTTATACTAAGTCCTGATGCTTACTTTCATGCTTTACATCTGAGATGGCAGACTATAACCAGAACTGTATTTTCACTAAGAAAGCAAATATTCACCACTCATCTAAAATGATGTATATAAAAATTGGCTTCCAAAATTTCCTTCATAAAAATAAATCCGTAAATTTAAGTGTGTGCATTTTGTAAACACTATCCATGCTATTCATGGCCTTATATCTTATTTCTCTAATGAAACAAGCAATATAAAGAATCTACTTTTCCACTACTATCAAAGGCCACTAATTTAGATTCTAGATAACATTACCGTGTACTTTCAGCAGGCTAAGTCATATGGTAGTGATGGAGACAAAGGAGAAGAAAGCTGTAGAACGGAAAAAAAAAAAAGACTAAAAAGCTATCATCTTTCCCTGAGAAAAGGTAAATGCTATAATGTATATTATGCGTATGAGCCTGTGCTTACATATTATCTATTCTAGTTATATTTTCAGAGTTTTTCCTCTTTCACAAACAAGGAAAATGCCAATAAATACAAAGAAATACAGTTATGAATACTATTTTGACTCACTGCTTTCAGCAACTACAAGATCGAAATATTAAGAAGTGTCTTTGCTATGCCACAATCAGCTTATTCCTTTTCCTATCATTGTTCAACTAGTATTTTCAAAGTATTGCAAGGTTAGGAGGGAAAATGTCCTTTTGTAGTAGATCTCTGAGAAATCATATCATATTAGTACCTTGCTGTTTACGCGGGTCATATATCTGAAGCCCAAACAAAGGTGGTCTCTCACTTCTTAATAGCGTCACATTCCTTGTGATTAGATCCAGCTGGAAAATAGATCCATTCATATAGTCTGTCCAGTAAATATGATTTCCATGATGTGATAATCCAAAAGGATGATTCAAATCTTTTCCGCTGTAGATTACCTGCAATTAATTGGTGTCAGGTGAGCACTGGACAGGTGAAAATAACTAACACACTACAGAGAACATAAAGGAGGATAAAGGAAAACTGAGATGAGCACTGTGCCCAAACATACGAACTTAAGGTACTAAAATTAAGTAGCGTAAAGCTGATCTCTGCAACAGCATAAAAAATTGACTTCAGAACTTAACAGGAAGCATGGCAGTTTGTAACTTTCAATGTACCGCAAGTAGATCAAATATTTGCCTCTTATAAAATGCTGCTGAAGTCGTCTTCCACAGTAAACAAACATCTCAATCCTATATTTTGGAGTGATTTTTACCTCAGCTAGGCTTTGATTCAATATACCTGCTCCTACCATGAGCAAAGAACAGTATGAGTTGCTTATTTTTGTTAAAGTGCAAATGATTCATTTCTGAAAAATCTCCCATTTGTTTTGGGTTGTGGCAACTTTAAAAGGAAAAAAGAGAGGGAGTACCCAACAGAAAAAGAAAACAAACAAAAAAACAAAAAAACCGCCACAGTTTGTTCCACAAATAGTAAAACTATCTTTCCCCCATATGCCTATGAAAATGGGGGCTTATTATTCAGCAGTTATGGTGGGAGGCAAAGCCATCAGCTCTCACTAGTAATCCATATGTAATCCATGGCAGCTGCATTTACTGTTTTAGACCTCTTCTGTCCAGGAACTTCACCAAAATGTCTAGCATTGCAAGTTGACAAGGATCTTTAATTAAAAAACGCCTTTCTCCCAGTGTGTTCACCCTCCTCCTGCCTCCTTTACAGGACCATGACGGATTTGGAGCAAAAGCATTAAATCCAAATCCCAAGCCAGCTATTGTGACAAACTGCAACACTATTGCATTGGCATAGACTTAACAGCAGATCGCCCAATATAAAGGATTCTTGAAAAAGTGTGTAATTGTACAGAGACAAGTCCCAGGGATCACCATATCTGCAGTTACTACTTCTAGTTCTAGAGATCTGCATATTGGCCCTATGAAGGTCATCATACAGAAGAAATCATGAGTAGAATGGAAATGAAAAGTCGCAGATTTGTTTAAAAGCCTACATAGATGTAAATGGACTTAATGCCTATTCATGCTACAGTACGAAAATTCAGTTGTCAGTGGACTAATTTCATGAAACAGATGCTAAGCCTTTCACAAATGGTTTGATTCCAGACCATTTCAATTGTTTTCCATAAGTTTCTTCTACTCTTGTTATTTCTACAAAAAAGCACAGAACTTTTATAAAGATTTTTATCTAGGCATTGCAGCCATTATTAAGTACTAAAACAATCTCTCCATCATTGGACTGCATTTGTTGAGTGTTCCCTCTCTGCACAGAAGTGTTCCAGTGGGGTGTGGACATTCATCGAAAGCAGATTACCCAGTGAAGTTAAATGAAAGCCTCTCTCTGGCAGAGCAAAAGGAAAGTGGTGTTTTGTTTTATTTTACTGAAAGGCTCCTTGTAGCTTGGTGAATCAATCAAAATGCAATTCGTTGTCACATGAGAAAAACAGATTAATAAAAAAATAACTTTTGTGTCACTTTCTAAAGCAAAGATGAAAATTTTAAGCTGTATTATGTTCTCCTCCAGGAGGCTGCCAACATCGCTTGTTTCAGCAGAGATGACACTGGACATGCCGCAGTGTTATACAGACTAAAAAGCTCGAAAAGCATTTTTAACATAACACAATAAAGTCCAGAGAAAGAGCATGCCTGTGGCAAAGCAGCAGTATTTTTCTTTTACCTTTCTTTCAGTTCCATTCAAAAATATCCTTTCAATGTGATCATAATAGGCATCACACCAGTATAACACGTTGGCATGATAGTCCAGAGTTAAACCATTCGGCCATAGCATCTTTGATGTTACAAAAATCTGTCGACTGTAGCCATCCATCCATGCCTTCTCAATTCTTCCCACACTGTCATCTATTTCATCTTCTTCCCAGTCTGTCCAATACATCCAGCTATTAAATTATAAAAATGAACATTCAGATGCCATTTTAACCACGTGAATAATACTATAGACTTTTAACAGAAGTTTGGAACAGCACACCCACAAGTCAGAGCAATATTGTCTTTTTCATGTATTTGTCTTCCCATTGCTGTTTCTAAGTCAATAGCGTCCACTAACTGCTGATGACCCAATGTTTTGTTCCCTCTTTCCCCCCCCCCATATTGTATGAACTATATGAATGCCAAAAGGACTTACATGAGAAGTGAAATAATTGTTTCAAACACTATTTAAAATTTCACAATTCTGGTGTGATTAAACAAGCATTTTATTGACTTTGCCATAAAGTTCAAATCTCATTTGCTATATTTTGGCTAAGCCTAATTTGCCTTTTCTAATTGTGCCTAATACTTTCAAAAAGGTACAATAATCAAATTAATCACAGTCTAGCTTAATAGCTATAGAATAACTCTGAATTCCTGTGAACTTCCCATTTCACATGAAAGAAGTCAAATTACTCAAGAACTATTACGAGCAGTCTATCTCTTCCAAAAGCATCAAGAAAAATAGATGACTAGAAAAAAACATTTGAAAAATATATGCTAAGAAATTTTATCATAGTTTTATGGCTTAAGTAACAGTAGTGTGAATAACTAAAAGAAAAGTACCTATCGTACTCTAGAAAAAACAAGCAAGCATCACAGTAAGTCAATTAGAAGTATAAGCTCCGATTATTTCTTTGAGATACTGTCTACTGGACACTACAGAACATACCTCATTTATTTTGGTTACTTTTCTAATTGAACTAATCTTTGAAGTCCTGTAATTTTAATTCTCAAAATCACCATACTTCCAAACGAAGGAAACGTGGGAGTAAAAAAAACTGTCTTCCTGTCAAATCCATTCCAAATAAAAGACAATCATGTAAACAATGCCAAATCCACTCATCAGGAATTGTATTCAAACCACTTCTAAGTTTAATGTGAACAGCATGCTTTTTATATAAGAATTTGGAATAACAAATAGTTCTATCATCATATCCGCATACCCAACATATACCACAGGTTTATGTAAATACACAGTTTTTACTCGTTTACTCTCTGTTTCAAGCCACCATACAGAAGGTTTGGGCTTTTTTTTTTCCCAGTTCTTTCAATGTCTTTGCAAATATACGCTAAGAACATCAACCAATTTTTGCTCTATGAGAATTAAAAACATTGCTGCATGTTTAACTCAAAATAATGTTCATTTTAATCACAGAATAATAAAACCTGTGTATGCCCTAAAGCTCAATTAAAGACACAGGTCAGTATGTGATTTATTTTATTAGAACACAAAAATATGTTTTGTGGATATTTACATGACTGCTGAAGAGCAATTAATGAGCTTTTCTCCATTAACGTTTTGCCTGTACTTGTTGTTGTTATCATGTCATAAGCTAAAACATGCTTACAGTAACAGATGTTTACATTAATGTGCTTTAATTGTATCTCAAAACACTTCTGCATTGGTTAACTCAAGACTAATATTTTCTAAACATAATTAAAATGCCATAATAAAAGCTATCCCTCAGGAAAAGCTTCCATAAGAAGTGTAATCATGAAGGGCAAGTTATTTTATTAGAGAAGTGTTTTATATAATAGCCCTTTTCAGACAATACATCTTCATAAACTGGTTTCTGTAGCATGCATTTACTCAGCTGGAAAATTTAACAAAGTAATTTCAGGTATGGCTATGTTTTATGGTCTGATTTTACATTCTTACTATCTGACCTTAGTTATCGTACCCTATCCACAGTCACTTCCATTCTTCAAAGAGTAAGTGCAAAAGTGAAAACCTGATAGTGCAAATGCATTCTAGCACTAGAAAAACAAGAATCTATCCATTGACACTACAGTATCCTGTCTAAGTAGTCTGCCAGTGAGAATTTAACAAGGAAATTGATCTATGAATTTTCAGGTATACCACAACCGTACCACTCTTATATAATGTTCTTTTTATTATCTGCTCTATCACAACTCATTATATTAGTAATGAAAAATATCTGATTTATTTTAGTAAACTAATGTGTACAAGGATATGGTTTTAATTAACTTGGGAAATTGAGACTTACAAAGAGAAAAATAAAATAGAGCATTATAAAGTTCACCTAATATTAAAAATACATACAGGTCTGATACACTCAATTTGTTCAAGCAAAAGGTGAATTGCATTCAAATTAACTTGACATAAGTTCAACTGTATCGGAGTATGCACATTCTTTTGAAGGCTGCAGGCAAGAATTCTTGACAGGAATGAAGAGATATAGACTACTGCAGAATTTTAGATTGCCATATGGTTTTAAAGATCCGTCCCAAGCCAAATCCAATATACTATGAAGACATGAATACAAAAGTCTACTTCATACCCATTGACAGGATCAACAACAATTCCTCTAGGGTGAGACATGTCTCCCTCTAGCAATGTTTTCCGACTCTGAGCAGCTTTTTCCAGTCTGGCTACAGAGATTGTTTTCCTGTGGCCATCGTTTGTCCAATAAAGGTTATTTCCAATCCAGTCCACTGCTATGCCTTCTACATTATCGAGATCTGAGACAGAAGAGTGATACAGTAACAAAAGTTTAATGTTACACATTCATGCTATAATACTATCCATTGGTATCAGCAATGGGAAATTTATTCTAAATACAGTTGGATTATTTTCTTGACTTCTAATTAATATTTACTGAATGTCAGTATTAAAGTTTACTGTCTCCTGCCTGTGAGTTTTTTGTTTTGCAGACATTTTCTTTGGGACAAACTCATCACCAATACTGCTTTTAGAACCTAAAAACCTTTACTGACTGTGGCTCTAATAAACTATTTCATTCCCCACAAGAAACCAGTGAAAGTCTCCAGGTTGAATAGGAACGTACAGTACTTTTACCGACTAAAAGGTATGTAAATCACAATATACATAACGACTCAGCACAGAAACCTTCAGCTTACTGTAAAACATAGATAACATGGTGTATTTTTGATGATACACTAAAATAAAATATGATGGTTTTAATCCAATACATGAAATATTGGGCTTTTTATACACCTGCATGCAATAAAAGCTTCTATAAAAGGTATCACTACTATATCAATAGCATTCCAACATGACAAGTGACTGCACAACCCTTCAGTGGAGCAGTGTTTTCTAGTGCTTTGTAATGTCATCATATTCCCTATCAAGTCAGCTGCAAGGCGTTCAAACATCCTGCCCCTGGAAGTTTCATTTTTTTCCTAAATTTTATAACCTACTTCTTTCAGAAAACAGAAAAATACATTGAGAATATAATATTGAAGTATATTAAGTCACAGATGGTTGCTGTATTCTAAAATTTGAAAATAACAGTTTCCTTAAGACAGATATTTCAGTAAGAATGTTTTCAATTTTTAAAAACAGAAAGCAAAATAAATCTTTTGGCTACTGACAATTATAGCAAAACAGCCATATAATAGGTTTAAAACTATTTCCCTTATCAGTATTGCCTATCTGAATACAATGGTAGTGGACAAACAGCACAGATTAATGAAAAGAAATATAAAGATAAGGCTCATTTTAATATGAAAGGAATGAGATTCTTGTCCAAATAGAGACTATATTACAGTATATAATATATATATAGTATATATACAGTCTATATACAGTCCAAATAGAGACTATATAGTGACTGACTAACAAATCCCT
>PPHD01000152.1:0-17504 GCA_002909625.1 Bambusicola thoracicus
TAACATTGTAAAAACAGCTCTTTTGAAATTCCTGTATATTTTCAATTAGCAGGGTTACCCTGAATAATTTTTAGAATTTAAAATTGTGGTATATGTTCGAGCTCTCTGGAGGTTCTTCGCATTAGACACAAACCTAAATATAAAGGCTTATACTTGAAAGGCACATCTCCCTTCAAGTTTTGTATTCAGTGTTCACAAACACACATTTTGAAAAGGTTTGAGAATAAGAAAGGGTTTTTTTCTTCTTTGTGTGCTGAAAATTAATTTTTACACACATATAAAATCTACAGAGATGTCTTCTGACATCAGTGAATTGTCTTCATCCATATTGATTCATTTTCTGATTTGTTTCATTATAGAAACTAAATGACGACTCAGAATCCAGCACTGAACATCGATGAAGCCCGAATTCACATCTGCACTGCATCACTCTCCCTGCACTAAGGCTCTGCTTCAGAACCATTACAAAATCTTGCGGATCCCGGCATTTGTGAAATTCAGGGGTGTTCTTGTTGAAGACAATTATAAAAGAAGCAAAGAAAGAAATTAGCATTTATACATTTTTAGCTCTTCTCACTGACTTTATAAACCACAGTCGAGTTTACGCTGCAAAGTAGCATATTTTGTATTGACACGTGTAGGATCAAACTCATGTAAGTTGCACTAGGAATTTATTGTATTAGCAACACAGAGATTCTTGCCTTTATACTCTTCTGTTGTTTCTTTCGAGGGCAGCAAACAGGTTAACAACAATTAGACTGAGATGACTAAATGAAATAATTGTGTGTATTTAATAGCACACTTTAATACATACTAAATTAGCAATTTTAATTGTAGAGTAAAGGATTTTAAGGTGCTGTGAGGATCTTACTACACGAGAGCTTTGCAGAGGTGACTGAGGATTTTAAAAGATAAATAAGCAGGAAAAAAGACAGACAAGGGGAAAAAAAGCCTAGGTGTTAGATGAAAAGGATCTCTCCAGAATGACAAAGCATCGATGAAAAGAATTAACATTTGTCCATTGGGTAATCAATCAGTCATGGAATGGATGGAATCCAGCTCTTTGTAGCACAACCGGTGATGAAGAACGAGTGTGTTAGCTATCACAGCCAAGCTCTCAAGTTCTTCCAGCTAAATGAAAGTCATCTTGTTCCTATCAAGGATAGCTTTTCCCTCTTGTCTCTTCCTTACTCTTCCTTTTTTTTTTTTTTTAATTCCAACAAGTTAGCAACTCCCTCTATAGCTTACATGAATATTGTATGATCTTACAATGGCCTGCACCTATCCTCATTGATTTGGGAGATGGGGGAGGGTCCCTTTTATATTTTATTTTTTTCCCTTTTAATTCATTGAAGTAGCCTCTTATTACTTTCTTTGAAATACAGATAAGAAAAAAAGTGCTCATGCCATGTGTGTGTTTTTGTTTTTTATGGTAAAGTCATACATAAAAGAAAGCCTAAATGTGAGAGTGCAGCAGCAAAACTTCAAAGCACTGACTGTCAGACATTATTATTTCAAATCAGCTTTGACTTTTTGAGACTTAATAAAACACTATAGTACAGACTGGCATATTTATAACACCTATACCAGTGATCAACTGAACTGTCTTATTCTTGCTACTGTGCAGTGCCTTGTTACTTCTTTTATAATAAGCTTCCCTGAAAACATGTTGTAACAATACTGAAAACTGATAATTATTAATGATATCAGTTCTAAAACATGACTAGTTTTGCATACAATTCTTTTTGAATATATACATTACTTTCTGACAGAAGACAAAAGCACATTGATTTATTAATAATGATTGCAAATGCATAGCAAGTTCATAAACAATACAGAAGTATAATTCAATCAAAGGTATAGGTGACATTTTCCTACATGCATTTGAACTGCTACATCTCATGGGAAGAAGCACTGGAAAAGACAAGGTAGTGGAATTAGAAGAGAAATCAGACACCCTACAAGGGAAACGGCTCAAAAACATGATCAGATGCTCAACAGAAGGAGAAGCTTCCCATCTACATTTTAAAAGAACAGTATTAGAATCAGTGGCATCTACATCTCTGCTAAACATGAGAAGAGTATGCTTGTGAAAGCTTTGAGACTAAATAACAATTTGCAAGCTCCTCCCCCTCTAACATTCATTTTTCTCTAAGCATTATGTTTATATTCTCTCATTACATATATTTGCCTTCAGCTCCACAGGAGAAAATGTGTCTTTCAGAACAGCCTTTGTCAAATGAGTTCAAATGCATCATTCAAGCCTAAATCACAAGAAAAACAGCAAAAGTGGAATTACCCTGTCAGCATCTGTGAAATCTTTGTTAGAGAAAAGGTACTGTTTAATGAATGTTAAATGAGATTATGAACACCTAGGGACAAGCATCTCTGTGCTTATGAGGTCTACCTCAATGGATTCTTATTACAGAAGGGAAGGTTTTTCCTCCCCGCAAATCAAATAACCCTCAAATAAACATTACAGTGCCTAGCATTTTGTTGCCACACTCCCTATTCTGCTTTTCCATGTCTTTTTCCACACCACAAGTGACACTCTGCATTTCTCAAGAGCACAAAACTTAAGACTTGCCATCTAAACCACAAGATTATAAACCATTGTTCGCCATTCTCTGTCAGACTGCCCCTGTGCTCCCATCTGTCGCACAGCAACAACATGTATCAGAATATAGGTGGGAAGGTTCAACCTCTACTGCCATACCACCAACTGTCCACCTCTGACGCTGTGTGCCAACATAAGAAAACAAGAGGCATTATTTTCAGAGCAGGGCCTTCTTTCCTTTGAGGACGTAAATTTTTTGTAATGTTACTCAGATAGATTCTTTGTTGCCATAGTTACTTTTTTTCTTCCTTCACACATAAATTATCCTTTTCTGTTTCAAAAAACTTTAAATAAAAAAAAAAAAAAAAAAAAAAAAAAAGAGAGAGAGAGACAGCAACAATACAAAACTAATCAAAAATCAGCCTGAAGGCTCAAAACCCATAGTTGTAATGTACTGGCACTGTTTCTTGCTTATAAGCCGCCTGGCTCCAATCTTGTCGTCAGTGGAGAGGCAGGTCAGGGGAATCTCATCTCATCCTTCTCAATTTCCATGCTCTTCTCCTAAAGTAATTAATTGTTGTGGTCTAACAGAAAATTAAAATACAAGGCACTTCAGCCATGCTGGTAGGTAGCAAACTAATTTCTTTTGCCAACTCTTTGTTGGTGGCTTTTTTGTTTGGTTGGGTTTTTGGGGGGGAGGGGAGAATGAGGAGAGGAGGGGGAGTGCTGTTGGTTGGTATGTTTTTTATTTAACAACATTTCAAAAGCCAAATTCTTGGAGAACGGAAATACAGTCACAACACAAAAGTAAGTAACCTGACATTTAGAACAAGAAAATATGCTAATCCTTTCCGTTACATTTATTGCAAATTACAAAGGATTTACTCCTAAATTCTGTAACTTGTTCCTGCTCTAAAGGAGCTACGAAATCATGGCCAATTGCTTATTCCCTGCTCTCATATTGACTTGGTTCTATCCACATCTTTGCCTTGGCTAGTTAGGCTGTGACATCTCTGGCACAGACTGCTTATCTCACAAGCATTTTGTTGAGTACATTTCTGATCATGAATCACAACTTGCTCCCAATTCAACGCAACCCACAGTACTGAGATCTCTCCATTTGAAAAAAGACAAAAAGAAAACCAAAAAGTGCATGTAGTGCAAATAAGTCTTTCTAGTTATGTTTATAAGCCCACAGTAGAAGTTTTCTTGCAAAAGCAGCATGTCTGCAATCTGACTACCTAGCACTACAGTTTTGTTTAGACCAGAGAACCAAGTGAATCTGCCAACTGCTGTACATTTTTTCACAGTGACAAGATTTCCACAATATGATAAAATTAGAACTGTAAGAGCTTGGAGAGCTCTCTTAACTTTTAATTAAAACTCTCCAAGCTCACTAAAAATAATTAGGCATTAAAATGTTCTGGTTTTCCTCTGAATTCATTTGCACCACTTGAATGGTCTAGATCTTGCACGAACCAACAGACATTCTAAACAGAAACACTGGAATGTAACGGGGGGTGATTTCCAGACCTGCTTTCTATGATGTGGCTAGTGGGAAAAGACTGTAGTCTGAAGCTTGTACCAATTCTGCCTAAGATGGCTTGCTTCAACAGGCCTTCTCCAGTGCAAAGAGTATCTGCACAGAACACTGTGCTCTGTGCAAAACTCTAGATAAAAAGAAGTTTGAATTTCATGTAAAAATATAAACCAATATACAGTCCTGACCTTTATTTTCATTTATTTATTAAAAAGCAGAACCTTTAACCTTGCAAATGTTTTTGTTCTCTTAAAATAACTCATACAATGCTATATGCCACACTATTTTTAGAAAAGCAACAAGAGAAAGCATGCTTTTCCCATACAGCAGGGTACTGATATAAACATCAACACAGATGCTCTGTGAGAGAGAGCTGGACTTCTCAAGCACTTGATCATTAAGGAATGCACCAACTGTTTTAGATAATCTCGTGCCAGCTCCAATTTTGCTCCACACTCCCATATGGGAGTGGCCAATCTTGTCCCGCTCCCAATTTTTCATTTTACTCACTCCCCCATTCTTTTTTCCTTTTTTTCCAGAACAGAGGGAAAAAGACATTGTGTGCCAAGCAATGCAAGACTAGAATCACTTCCCCAAACAGAGCAAAACTTTCAGACAATTAACCCTCCCCTCTTCTTTCAGATAAATTACTAAGTATAAAATGCAATCTGTTTCCTTTGTTTACTCAATATGAACAATTTGTAAATGACTCAAGGATAAAATTCAGAAAATGTTGTGCTAAATTAGAACCATTATAAACATGCTAATGACGGCTCAACTAAAACATGCAGGATCCGTGTGAAGAAATATATTTAGTTCCTGTGAAATCCAGTTGTATTGCCTCAGAACTATTTGGTCACTTAATTGTACATGATTACTCCAGAAAAATGTTAATTTCATGAACACCGCACTAGACGATACACTGTATGTCAAAGGGAGCTTTCTGAAATGTCAGTGTGATTGCCTGGATGCAGTGTTTTGGCATATTAGTAGAAGAGAAATATCTTTTAAATCTGACAAAATTGCATATACGTTTCATTCCTTCACTTAGAGTTTCCTATCCATTATAAGCCACACTCTACTGTTAGCTGCATTCACTGAAGTATACATCACTGCCTTATTTACATTACAATGATAGCATGCTGTATATTACATGTAATCACCTATTCCCTAAGTATGTGCACCTCTATTTATTTCCCAAGCAAAGATATAATATTGGCAAGAGATAGTCTGAAGCCTTCCACATAGCAATCAGGGTTCATCAGGAAAAGGGAAGTGCAAATTTGCTTGCAGTCCCTGAGCAAAAGATTACATAAACTTACATATCAAAGGAGAATGATTTTTTTTTTTCTGTCTCTGAGTATGCGTTTATTTGCAAAGTAACAAAATCACCAGGATTTGCAATATTTGTTACCTCGGAAAAGAAGAAAATTTGCTGGTGGAAGCCAACTTCAAAATATTATTTTCCATGTTTCCACATCTACACATCTTTCTGAGTTGACTTTTTTCCTCAGTGTGGAAAAGAACAGATGGAGTCATTATATTAGTTAGAACTCACCAGCACAGTTCCATCAAGGTTTACTCAAGTCTTAAATGGATTTGAAATTTCTTCCAACATTCAGGCTAGCTCCTCTTTCTTAATCTCATACCTCCAATTCCTTGATACAATCCTTTTATAACCCTAAACAATTCACTTTCATCTTTGGCATCCACTCTTTTCAAACACTTGTGAGTTGAAGTGACATTCTTCTCATTATTATTCAGACTAGGGAGAATTTAATCTTCAAATCTCTCTTTGTTAAACTGCTCTGGAACTAACCACGCATCATAGAGGCTCTGGAAATATGCAGTGTCTTTCCTCTACAGCAGAGTTTCCCTAGTAATTCAAGAAGCTGCAGACTGCATGTCAGGTCAGCCATAAACCCAGACACTGGGCTCTTTTTAAGAAGGATCTGGGGTCAGATTTTCTTTTCTCTCAACACTGCACAGTTATCCCAGCTTCTCATTCCAAGCTGAAGCAAGCAGAGTGTCCCATCTCAACTGAAGGAATGATTTGGTAGCACAAGTAGGTGTTTTTGACATTACATTTTCTCCTATAAAGTTCAATGCCAATTAAGCAATATATCTTTTAGCAAAGAAGAAATTTTGTGAAATGGCTACGAAAATGTTAGTAAAAGTTTTGGGGAGTAAAACCATCTTAAATAAAAGGTAATACAAAAATGAAAGGGTGAGATGCTTCATACCACGTTAGCTTTTGGTCAGGGAAATATGGAGCGGACTTCTTGAAAAGCAAGAAAACATTTCTATTAAACTGATTGATGTTCCTCATAAAATTTGTGCCACCAGATGATTTACGAACAAAACGTTGATGATTCAAAAAGACCTCTATTTTGTTCTCCCAAATCATGTTCTACTCATTACCCTAATAATGCAGTAATAAACATCTGTTTAATGATTTGAAGGCTTCTTAATATTGTGTATAAAAATCTGAACTCAGCTCTTACATAAAATATTCAGAAATTAAAACAATTGTATAACAAAAAGAATTTTTCATGACAAACCCTTAAGCGTTTTTGTATGTAAAAGTATAATACAAAGAAAGCAAAATAATATGCTCTTGATTTGAAATGACTTCAAACAAGGATGCAAAGGAATGAAAACAATAGCTGGAATCTCTTCTCTATTTACCATTCCTGAAGATCTCTATGGCAGATGATGTAGTCTTTTCTGGGACGCTAAAATACACTGACAACATCAATTCTATGGCCTCCTTTAAACCACTAAAATTTTGACTTAAACTATCACATTTTATATAAATATAAATACAGAACAAACAAGACTTTCCTGAGCTAATCCCAGCAAGTGGAGTCTTAGGAGGTTTACAAGTCTCACAAGCACCAAGCTACTTGCCATAGATACATATTTCAGGAATAATATCTCTTTTATTATAAATCTGTGAAAAAGACTTAACTTCAAGAATAGTATCTTAAAATATTCACTTCCCTAAACACACACATTTGAAAATTAGCCACCAATTTCTTTTCTTTTAAAAGATCATTGTTTATTTTTTAAAGTCAAGTGCTGGAATGATACTAGATACTAGATACTGGAATGGTACTAGAAATAAAGTGTTCCAGGAAATCCTCATTCGTTCCCTGTATGCATTATGATACATTTTTTTAATTAAAACCAAACAAACAAACCAACAAAAAAAAAAAAAACAAAACAAGCAATTAACAGAAAAAAAAATTTACAGGATTCTTGCTACATTCAGCACATGGGACAACCACAACACAAAAGCAGAAACTGGAACTGCAGAGCAAATGAGGTTGTTGTCCTCACAAACACTGGCCACGTTTCATTGCAGAAGTTTGAAGAAACGAAATGAATTAGAGAGAGAAATGCAGAAGGAGAAATGATGGGTCGCATTTATGGTGCTTCATTTTCTGGGAGCTCAATTTAAAAAAACCTGGGGTTGTATTTGAGGAATTGCTGAACGTTCACAGCTGCAGCTGTGTCAATGTAAAGTCAGTGTTAAGATTGAAGCTATAATATATATAGCTATATATAAACTTCTACACAAAGTCCTCTGGAAAAGAATCAGGACCTAAGCACCTCACACTAAACAGCCAATAAATCAATGACGTTTTTGAAGTCACACTCTTAGTCACAAGCTGGTATACTAACTACCCTTCTTTCTTCTTCACAAATATTTTGAGACAATCTATGTTTGCACTACATTCACAGATTATGCTAGGAGAAAAGAACTATTGCATAATAATCATGTTTTCAGAGCCCAGTTTGAATAAGTAAAGAATAGACACGAAGGCTTCAGACGGACCAGAAAGGATATAACATACTGGACAATTTCACATTCACTGAGAATCATTCTATTAGTGAACTGGATTTGAAAACAGTGGCAATTTGCTGGTAATCAACTGTGTTGGATAACAGAGTGGGTGAACAAAAAATGGGCTTGAGTTTCTCCACATCAGGCTTCACCAATTAAAAGAGTGTATGATGCACCCTGTCCTAACGTGGCTGACACAAAATTCCTTGTGCTCTCCTGGAATGTCATGTCCCATCAACAGACCTGCACGCCTCCCCTGCCTGTTCATAAGTGATGTCACAGCAGGATGTGCTCTGCCATCTGTTAATTCATCTAGTGTTATAGGATCATGGAATGGCTTGGGTTGGAAAGGGACCTTAAGTATCATCAAGTTCCAACCCTCCTGCTGCAGGTAGGGTTGCCAACCCCTACGTCAAGTACTAGATCAGATTGCCCAGGGCTCCATCCAACCTGGCCTTAAACACCTCCAGGGACTAGATATCCACAGACTCTGGGCAGCCTGTTCCAGCACCTCACCACTTTCTTGGTAAAAAACTTCCCCAACATCTAATCTAAATCTCTCTTCCTTTGGTATAAAACCATTTCCCCTTGTCCTATCACTATCTACTGGTGTAAAAAGTTGATTTCCCTCATGTTTATAAACTCTCTTTAAATACTGGAAGGTCGCAGTGAGATGTCCCTGCAGCCTTCTCTTTTCCAGGCTGAACAAGCCCTGTTCCTTCCGCCTTTCTTCACAGGAGAGGTGCTCCAGCCCTTGGATCATCTTCATGGTCCTCCTCTGGACCCTCTCTAAAAGCTCCACATCTTTATTATGCTGGGGGCCCCAGACTTGGATGCAGTACCCCAGCTGGGGCCTCACAAGGGCTGAATTGAGGGGGACAATCACCTCCCTTGCCCTGATGGCCATCTCTCTTCTGAAGGAACTCAGAATACCATTAGTCTTCTGGACTTCAAGTTCACACTGCTGGATCGTGTTAAGTTTTTCATCAACCAGAACCCTAAGTCCTTCTCAGCAGTGCTACTCTCAAGGAGTTCTTCTCCCAGTTTGTATATATATCTGGGATTACCTCGATCTAAGTACAAAACCTTGCACTTAGCTTTGCTGAACCACATTAGGTTTGCAAGGGCCCATCTTTTGAGTTTGTCAAGGTCACTCTGGATGGCATCACTTCCTTCTGCTGTAGGAAGCAGAAGTCATCAGCAAACTTGCTGAGGGTGCACTCAATGCCATGTCAGGAAACAATTTTTGCCCCTAGACGTGATGTACAAATTCATCACAACATGCATCTTTCCTGAATATGTAGCACAGCAATACAATGAGTTTTTGAGCTAATAAAAGGGACGGGCATTTGAGAAAATGAGAGCAGATTTAATTCTTGGGGAGTTCTCATCCAAAATCTACTACTCAGAAAGGTAAATACATATTCAGTGCAATTAAGCCTTCACAGCCACAGAGAACGGTCACTGCAGTAAGTTCCAGCTACCTGTTTTGAGCTACTCTGTATTTCTTACTCTGTAAAACAACAACCTTCACTTTCTAAGTCTCCTCACTAACAAGCAAGAAATAGGCAATGCTGCAACCCTCACTACAAGTTCTACTGCAAGTAACAAAGGTCATTTACAGGATTTCTGTCTTAAACATTAAGTCTCCTTGTCCTTGTTGATTAAATCCAGACTGTATCATTATAACAGTTTAAATTAATGACCTGAATTTTAGATGCATAACTTCCAAGAAAATTTAAGCATGGCTGAAGTTGTACAACACTTAACTTGAAATTGTAGAGGTAAATGCTGTTTTATGATATAGTCTTAACACAAATGCAAATTTTACAAGGACACAATTGTTTAGAAGGATTTTTCTCATATTTAGGGCTAGTAGAAAATTTCATGTTATTAGAACAAACCCTATGCAAAAGATTTTCTCAATTATAAGTTCTTATTTACAAGCTCCAAAGAACAGGATATGGTAGAAAATATCTTTATTAGAGTGCTAAATGACATAGGATATTGAAAGAGCATAATATAATTTATTCATTTAAATATCACCAAATTCATAAATAGCAGGTGACGATCTGATTCCTATTGCATTCAGTGGATCACTGTCTAATGCACTTGTACTTCAGGAATAACAAAACTCACAGCAGGATAGATATATTTCTTAATTGTAAGCTATATTTCCTGCCTGTTAGAGTATCCTTAGTTAAGGCCGCTACATAATTTCTTAGGGTGCATTCTTTGTATAAAAGGTTGCATCTATGGACCTCACACAGAAAAAGCAGTGTGCATCAAACATGCAAGGCAAAAGTTCAATTCTGCAAAGGTTCACCACATGCTCATGGTTTGGTCCATATACTGTGTGTCTACACATGTTAAAGGTGAAATGAATGTGTTACGCTTTGGTTACATTTTCATTATTTTTACTCCATATATGAATTAGCTTACTAGGATGTGTTTTTTTTAACACTAACAACAGAACTCACTGCACTTAGACAGTCCTGCAATATTTTTTGTCAATTAATTGGTCTTCTAATCTTGAGTCTGCAAAGCTGCCTAAGAGGTACTCCCACATTGGCACTCTCACACTATTTGTATATTAATAAGCACTTTAGGCATAAGAAGGCAGTCTCAAACACAGCAAGTTACATGACTCTGGTTCCTTAAGCTTTTTTTTAAACACTTATTTATGGGTGAGGTATAATTTACACCACCTTATGTATGGCTGGGCAGGTGGTTCACTGAGACTGCTGCTCTTGTATCAAATATGCCGGCATCATTATGGTGCCCACTTCTCTCCACCAATCGTATTTTCACCTGTTCTCTCTCATCACAGGACTTGACTGAGAGCTGTCTGTGACAAGGACTGCATTTATTACCAGTATATTCACACCACCTAGCGCACCTCCTAATGGAAGCCCTGGAAAAAATAAAGACTCATCTTAATTACTCCTAGTGAAACTCATAAACCCTTCAGAACTCATTGGTCTACACATACTGAATTGATTTACTTTTGTTCCTTTTTTCTTCCACAGTTATATATGTCATATAACTTACTATCTCAACCAGTACAACTTCTAGTGCTCCACCTAAGCCAGTGGTCAACGGGCACCAAAATTTTATCTCCACAAAGGGAGCAGGCGGTATGCACACAAAAAGCTTTTCCAAAAGGCAGACAGGTCACTGCAGATCCCAGAGCTGCCCATATACTCCAGGAACACTAAAGCTACCTGGCATTTGTATTCTTTTTCTCTGCAACAAGATTACTCAGATTGCACAAGTTCTGAGAAGTTTTCAATTCTATGCAAGTAATAACAATTCAGAGAAGACTTTGGATTTAGGAACAACTCCTTCAGGTGAACTTCCCCATATCGAAGCATGAGCAGGTACTGTCCAAAAGCCTATCAGCTGACAGGAAATAATGTATTTACTTCTTCAGCGAAATACAGCTCTTTAATGACTTTATTGTCTTATAAACAGTGGTTTAAATGTGAACTTTGATACAAAGAAAATAACACCTCTCTTCTGAAAAATTTTTAACTGGGCCTACTCAGCACCTAAGATTACAGGTGGTTAGTCACAGAACATAGGTTAAAGAATTTAAATTGCCACAGTCATTTACTTAATGCAGATATTTATCAAATAAGTATAGAATTTGCCTATTCATTTTTATTGTATTTTTAAATCTTATTTGCACTGATAAGTTCACAAGATGGATGACAGAGATCCAGGCCATAAAAGTGTAACTTTCTGCTGTATTGAGCAGCTGATCAGAGAATAAGAACAAATATTGCCAACAAACAAATAGTAAGATCAAAAGATTTGATCACTGCTAAGTCATGCAAAAATCACCGGGTCATATCAGGCTACCTCCTCTTTGTAATAAACAGAGTCTACACAAAAAGAGTCAGTAGAACTGACCAAACTGAAAGCCATACATAAAGAACCTGCAAGTAATTAATTCTGCATCCAAAAGAATAACAAGACTATGCTCTTATCTTTGTTCACATCAAACAAACTTTAGATTTTTTTTTAGAAACTACTTTTATAGCATCCTTTTCCTTGCTTAGATAGCACATCCTAATCTAAAAGCCTAACTTCTCTTGTTTTGCAGGTATTCTAGTTTCAACTGACAATATTAACAGGCAAAGTTATCCCCAACAGCTCCCTAAAGCTGCACAATTTATATTGGACAGTAGATACAGTCCCTACACCAGAAAACAAACAAACAAACAAAAAAAAACCCAAAAAACAAAAAACAAACAAACAAAAAACCACTGTATCAGTCAAGATCAACTATCTTCTGCAACAACTTGCCAGGGTCAAGATCCCTGGTGGTCCACACTGGACCTTCTCTTTCTCTTGCTGCTCAGAAGCTATGACTCTGACAGTACTGTGTTGAAAAAATCTGGACTTAATCTACTAAAGAAAGAGATCATTTGTAAGTTATCTGTGGGTACGTTCTGTCTTTGGTGTGTGGCTGAAACTCCCATTAACGCTAACATGAGCTACGCAGGCCTACTGATGGGTGAATTATACCCCTGACAGAAAAGTGGTTTTTTGCTCAATGGATTTTCTTTGATGAACTTGTTGGCTACTGCACAGTCATGTGTATATGTTTAAGTATCTCTCTGCGTGTGTGCATGTGTGTTTCTACAATGATGATGTCAGTTTGACTAAAAACGCAGATAAAGCATTTCTTAAGCCAAAACGGGCCAAAGCTAAATTTCCCCACATAAACTTTGGTTTGGCCCTTATTTATCCAAATCAGACAAAGCTTGACAGAAAAAGGGATCCAAATCAGTTTTCCCAACAAAAAATAGAAGTTAGGGTCTTTCTTAAGTCTTACTTTATAGGAACCGCATGCACAACTTTCACTTTCTAGAAAGTGGTTTTCTCTTGAACACACATCAGAACCATTCATCACCATATAATTGCAAGTTGTCAGTCAGGGCCGCACCCTTCATGCAGTGGCAGGCCGCCAACACATCTGTCAGAAGCACTCACAAGCTTCCGTGTGTTATTGTAATCCCCTACAAAAGGAACAAGTCCATTCATCCAGTCCACATTTTCCAAGTCAAATGACAACAGTAAACCCCGAGCCTGGAAAAATAATAGCACTTATGCTAAAAATGTCACCCTTGTCAGGTGACCTCAGGCTAACTGCCAGAGAGCAAATATGAAGTAGTTCTAATCTCCGTAAGTAACGCCTGGAGTTTAGGGATCGGGGTTCTGTGCACCCAAACGTGGAAAGATGAGACCTATGCACACAACTGAGCAATCTCTAATAGTGAAGCCATCTGCAAGGCTAAATCTTTTCTCTGCAGATGCTCACTTCTTACACTCCAAACATGATTGGGAAAAATTTCTCTGTCTTCCTTAATGTTTCTGTCCTCTTTTTTGGCTTCTTCTGTTTCCTTTCTCCTCTGCCTAGAGTTCTCTATTCCTTAAGTTAACACATTCTTTTCTCCTTCTCCACTTTTGTCTTGTGCCTAAAAGACACGTTTTGCTCAGACACGCTCTCAGGAAGTTGCCTAGGCCCAGTATAGATTCAGCGAAACTCAGGGCAATGGGAACAAAAGGCTTGGGCCAGTGAGTCCAAAGCAGACAAGATTTCAAAATCTTGTCTCTCAAAAGCCATGCTAAGGATTATTGTGGATAATTAAACAGCTTTCAAAGAATATTTCTTCATACTGGGCTTCAGGGATTTCTTTCCAGAGCATATGCATGCAAGAGTTTCAAATATTTTGGAGAAAAAACCAAGGCTTTACCTTTCTATTTCCACTCTCTTCCATTCTCTCTCTGGCAAAGTGTGAGAGCTCAGTGGTCAGAAACATCAAGTGAAATGCATGCCATGGCTCTCTGAGGCAGCATCAGTGCCACAGGAGTCCAGCAAGACTCGCAGAGCATCTCTGCCTCAGCAGCGGGTCTGGGAATGGAGCCTAACAGTCCTCCTTAGCCAGCCAGATCTTTGCACCTGCTGAGCTACAGAGGGGAAGCCACGAATCTCTCTGACCTCCTTCCAACAATTTGCTTGCAGGAACTCTTGAAGGAGAAGGAGTAGCCAGTGTGCATACTCAGCCATTTTGATTAGCCTCTCATACATGCAAAATGTATATATAGACATACACAAACATACATTTCTGAAGCAATCTGAAAGCTGTACAACTGTTGGTTTGCTACAAAATTTACTTCCAAGAGCAAATAGAGAAAGCATTACTCCTCACTGACAGAGTCAGGAGTAAATTATACTACCTCACTGCAGAAGATAAACATCCTGACAAATCAAATCTCAGTTGTGCCACACACCTACATACATACTCATTAATTTGGTTTTGTCAACTAGTGTTAAGGAAAATCTAACAATTCTTGGACTATCTGAGAAAGAAATCTCAGAGTACTGTAAAGCTACCATTCAAGCCTGCAAATCTGCAATAACTGCCTATTCCTCAGTGGCCACCTGGACTGGCCCACCACGTTAGAATGAAAGGGGAATGAAGGAATAACAGAGTTTATCACCACACTCCCACAAACCAGACTGGTTTACAAAACATCAGTGGTGGAAAAATCAGTGTCTCAATCCCTTTGTGCCTCGGTTTCTCAGACAGGAAGAAGGTTTTATCACACGTGGCTATTAAAGAACTTACTTCTTTTGAAATTTTGCAATACCAATAGATTCAATACTACTGCTGATTCTTTTTCACCCGTTAACTATTGTAACTTCTTCATAATTTAACATTAGTTGAGAAAGCACCTCTCAATTTCTGACATGAATGAGTACCAACCTTTATGAAATTAATTTTGGGCTTGCGACATCATCAGGTGCTAATAAGTAAACTGCTGTAAAATTGATGTACCTGCTTTAGGTACATCAAGACAAATGTACGCTTTCTCTTTTTTAGATATATATATGATACTGAATGTGCCCAAATATAAGCACAACATATGGTCAACAAGAAATAAATAAAAATGAAAAGCACTTTACAACTGCATGGCAAGTATCCAAACCAAATTTCAGGTAGCAGATGGCATGAATAGGATACATGTGAGAAACAGGCAATTTCAATTATCTCTGAATAGTTCATAAACAGGAAAATTTGGCAAATGACAATTTTTTAAAAAGGAGACTTGAAAAATAACATTGTGTAACAGATAATGCTATTGAAAACACAACAATGCAAAGTTATTAATCTCATTCTGACCATAATTTCATAGTAAGTATTAAATGATTACATGTGACAGAAAAGAGGTGCCCCAAATACTCATGCTTGGAAAATATAATAATTAATTATTTCAAGTGAGGTTCTGAATTTCATTTTAGTTATTACAATTACCCAAAAGTGGCCAAAAGACAGATCTTGCTCACCGAGTCCCCTTCTTACCTTTTGTGCAATGCAGAACTAGAAAGAAAACAAACAGAACAAAAAAAAAAAGCCCAAAGTCATAGAAGCCAGTCCTAGACATTCCTTTAAATGCTTATTCAGAAAGATGTTTCTGAATGGAATTCATTCAACAGAGCTCAGATTTGTCCATAGATGTCATGCAAAAATCTTTTTGTTTTGAATCATACAGGGAAACAAGGTACAAAAAGAAATCATGTTTAAATTCTTTTGTGACTCTCATTAAATCAGCATCTGGCCTTCATGAAATACTTTCTTCTTTTTAAATTATCTTTTGGAAATATCAACTGTATCTGTCCGATGCCTGAAAATTCAAAATTTGCTTAATTAGAATAGAGGCTAATTTCTTAAACATTTGATTGAGATACTTCTAAATGCTGTCTAGATTCAGGCAGGCAAATCACCTAGGAATCAATTCATCCTACATTGTACTATTGTTTTATACTCTCCTCCCTAATTCTCCTTTCCACATAAGAACTGTGTCAGACAAAGATCTAGTAGCTCAAATCCTCGAGGTTATTCAGATATCTAAATAAGATTTAAGTGTCTAATTGCCATTTGTGTAATTGGGAGTTAGATAGCTAGACAATAGTTTGGGTGTCTTATTCCCCTGAGATGTAAGCTTTTCTGTTACTGAAACTCACAAAAAAAAGGAAGCTCTCAACCATGCAATTCTTAAGCTATGTTAAAGACAAAACTGAATAAAATGAAGAGAAAAAAAAAATCCTGCTTACATAAATGTAGACAGAACAAAGAGTACTTTTTTTCCACTGAAATATGTACAGGTTTGTGTTTATCAGATTTGTTGTTATCAGAGAAGACAGAATCTCCAAATATGAGGAAAAGAAGAGTTTATTGACCATTTTGACTCCAGAAACATTTAATGAGAATTGAAGAACCTTTTATCCAGTTCAAATGATAAATATTTCTCTTTTTTCATGCTAATAAAGAGAATTTCATCCTTGTTTAAATGGAAAGTTGTTCAGAAGGCTCTATCAACAGCACCTTCAGCCTGGCGTAATAGACACACAGCAAAGCCAGCAGATGCTTCTGGGTCTGTGAAAGAAAAACTAGTCTGCTATTTCATAACTGTCATTTGAAAGGGGGAACATGTTGTTTAATGACAGCTGGGTTTTACTGCCCAGATGAATTGGAATAATACATAGAACTCACGTATTTTATGTACACTGAACATTCGCAAAACTTATTTATACATCTGTGTGCTTATAGCTAGGGACAGATACATACACAATTGGAGCATTCAAAGAACTGTCAGAAAATTTAGGTACAGTGCTTGAATCAAATCACACCTCATTTTTAGAGCTGCTGGACCCAGTAGTTTTGAAAGTTGATGTTGTAAGTGCTGAACGTACCTGAAAAATCAGTCCCTGTATGTTTCAAGTTAGACATTGAGAGTCAGTAGCCACAACTCATCACTTGGGTCACTGGAAAGTATGTTCACAGTACATGCAACTACAAGGTCAAGACACTATGAGCCAAATACCGATTCCACCAGAAAAAAAATGTGGTTATATAATATCTTTCATGCAAAGCAATACAGGAGCTACCAGCTGCAAATGTGTTTTCAGAATTTAGAGCCTCTTTGGGGGTAGTCAGCTACTTCTTCGTGGGACCTCAACCCTTTCACATCAGACTGTGGAATGCCCCCTCAAAGTTTCTGCTGCTACCACATCTCGCAAAGTCCATGTCATGCCTCCTTTCCTGGAAGCCCGGGATACAAAATAAAAGCTACTAAGGGGATGTCAGAATTGTCAGCAACCACGGCATAAATTAGGAGCTCCCATCAAGCAGGGATCTCTTGAACCTACGAGCCCTGCCTATCCTAGCTAAGTGAAGGTAAGGGTGTAATAATCAGCAGCAAGTTTGCAAAGTTTACCAAGCTCCAAGTGGCTACTCGCTTCAAAATGAACATGGTTCTGATTTCAGAGTGGTTAGGGAGCATAAGTTCTGCGGGGTTGGGTTAACATCATTTTTCTTTCCCTACTTGCCCACTAACTGACAGTCTTGCATAAGAACAGCGACCACTCACAGCTTTTCCATGCCTCATCACACGAGAGGCTGCCTGGCTTTGTAAAGGAAAGATCCTATATAAGAATGTAAAATACATACATAACCTTAAAAAAAAAAAAAAAAAAAAAAAAA